>APFE030667398.1:60569-86419 GCA_000404065.3 Pinus taeda | reverse complement strand
GACAACCAAAATGAGAGAAAAAAGAGATGTTGACAATATAATGTTCTAAGTTAATGAATATCATAATAAACTCATTTATTCTTTTAATTCCCGAATGAGATCTATGATGGAAAGATAGGATTGATCCATCACAATAAAAGTAGATTGAACATATATTATTACATAGGAAGAAGTGATTGATGAGATCTTCCTAGAAAAATACCGCCACTCAGATTTGAACTGAGATGCTCTCAAACTGCTCCCTAAGAGCAACATGTCTACCGATTTCACCATGGCGCCTTTGTAGGGACCATACTAGCTTATTCACCAGATCGTTTCATGTTATGGAACGTGTCTAGCGGGGAGTGTATCTTGTTAAATAATTAGCTCAAATAACGATCTAGTTCGGGCTTAAACATTTGAACAATTTTATGTTGGTTGATAGTTATAACGGAGCATGGCCAGCTTGTAGCATGCCATCTTGGGGTGATGTTAGAAGTCGTGGGTTCAGATCCATGTTTGAAAGAGAATGGTAATAGTCACATGCGTTATCATACAAAGAATATATGTAAAATTTTCGCTTATTCGCTTGCGATGGAAGATCATCAACAACTAGTTCCAAACAATATGCTTATTAACCCATCACCTTTTTATTTTTTTTGGTTGGATGGTTTAATTCATTATACATATGTAGAACGAACTATGTTTTCTAAATCCATGATCTCCTATGATTATTTATCATGTTAGACATTTTTCCAATTTATAGGCGAGACATCCAAACTTTATTTATAGCTCCTCCCAATAATATTACATACACGGTAATATTACCATATATAAGTTGTTAATGATTGGATTGATCCTACTTTGAGCTACTAAGATGTAGAAGGGGGTTTCATCAATAGGATAAAATTGCACTAGATTACGCATCTCTTTTTAGTCAACTCTTTTTATGTATCTTTGTCACAATGGTTTGGGCATCACGCCTTATAAATGGTAGAGATGCGAAGAGATATAATTACTTTTAGTTCTCCTAAAGGAATGAGAATTTATTTTTATCCAACCATAAAGGAGGGCAAGAATGTGA
Organism: Pinus taeda; assembly: GCA_000404065.3. Taxonomy (NCBI): domain Eukaryota; kingdom Viridiplantae; phylum Streptophyta; class Pinopsida; order Pinales; family Pinaceae; genus Pinus; species Pinus taeda. The sequence continues at coordinate 85,356 of APFE030667398.1, read as the reverse complement.
CCCAATAGGGGGACGAATCTTTGGGAGGAGCATAAACATAAGAAGAATAAATCAACATATCTGAAAATATAGTAATTATTGGCCATAAAGACATAACATGCATCTATTACAAAATGCATGAGCAATCTGATTACAAATACCTCAGAATTGACTTCAACAAAATCTAAGCTCAGATGATGTTTTTATGTTTAACAACATAAGTTATATTTTGAAGGCAACATTCTAGAAGAAGTTGCGGATTACAAATACCTCCGAACTAACTTCAACAAAAACTAAGGTAGGATTGTTGTAAAAAGAAATTAACTTTCGAGGCTTGGAAAGCATTTTATGCTTTTCAAAACATGTGTAGAGAGGTATAGTTATGGGACTTGAAAAACACTCAAACTCTTTTTGGGCTTCTAGTGATTTCAATGATTCTCTATGGCTGTGAACTATGGGCAAGTAATACATCTCACATGCATTCGAGACAAATTGAAAAAATTCAGAAGTGTTTGATTACAAACAAACTTAAGATTAAAAGTAGTGCAGTTCCTTATGCTCTATTGTTAAGTGAAGCATGGGCTTCTCCTATTGAAGCAATTGCTATGGTACGAGTCATAGGGTATTTGGTCTAAAGTTGTGTTTAATGACAAAAAAAATAAAAATTTAGATGCAAAAAATAAGAATTTTTTTAGTGAATGAGACATTTGCTTGAAGACCTATCACATAAACAACAAAGAGATAAAATATTTTGTTATGGATAAGTTACACAAGCACTTACCTAGGATAAGGAGCTAGAAGAAAGAAGAAATACTATTGAAGTGTTTCCCACTCATAGTCATAAACCAAAAGCATACATAGAGGCCAATATCTATTGCAGAGCCAAAATTCTTACTGCTCAATTAAGGACTAGTTCTCATCAACCCTATTGTGAAACAGGGCGAAAAAGGCCAAAACAAGTGTGGGAGGAAAGAGTATGAATTTCTGGTTCTCCCATAAAAGTGGAAAAATAACATTATTTCATTTTAGAATGTGATGCCTTCAAAGAAAACATGAATATGCATATATATTCACAACTATAACATTCCAATATGGAAATTCGGCTCTCAAATCATACATACTAATAAATAACTCATAATGGAAGTGTTGGTTCCAGTCAAGATTATTAATGGAATTATTTCTAAATATTAATCATAATTACAAGAAAAAACATAATTATAAATTTTGTTCTTCAATATTTCCAACCAAGGTTTCACAATCCAATATGGAATGAAAAAACTCATAAAAGAGAATCATAATTATTTCTATCAAATGATGCATTTCAAATGTGTCGTTAAATGCCTAACTTAAGGAAGGTTAGATCAAAATTTTGCACTATTTTTTCTATCATTGAAATATTTTCATCTATAAATAATGCATTTGGTTTATTATATCTATGTAAGTAGCTCATACTATGTGTGCATCTATGCCAATAAATTTTTATTACAAATCAAGTTATATTCACTGAATCTAATTTTTTTCGTTAGCTTACAAAGATTGAGGAAAACTCTAAGACTCTTCCCCTCATTTCCAAAATAGTTTCCTTTGAGGTATTCCATTTAGAGTTTATATTGTGTAAGGGAGGGATATTCGAATCCAAAACCTTGTGCAATTTTTAAACCCACCTTTTTTTGCCTTCGCACTAGGGAAATCATGCCCCAAATGATTATAGCATTACATGACGACTTTCTTCTGTGCTTTTTATCCTTCTTTGGTAGAAATTAAGTTAGGGATATTAGATGCTATGTTGATACCAAAAATAATTGTTGCAATTGAGATAGAGAAAGTCATTTTACCTAATCTAACTGGAACTAAAAGGGGGAGGTTAGGAGTCTAACCCACCATAGAACCACTGAAATCCACATAGTGTAAGAATCAAATTCCAATACCAATTTTCTGAGGAAGAGTTATTAGGAATACCACTTCCATTACCAATGTGGAAGCTTGTCCTCATCCCACCACAAGTCTGTAACTCATCCTAGCTAACCTTCTACAAAGATAATGCATGTGGGAGAGTAACCTGTAAGTGGAATGAAATGTTTGATAGTCTCGCTTCTCATGGCTACAATCTCCACTCTTTTACTAGTGAAATTGGTCACCATTTCTTCCTCTCCCATCTTATATATGTATTTTAACTTGATATCAACTCCTAAAACTAGACTACATTCATCTCTGTGATGCTTCATACACTTTGTTCTTGATTTTGGAATCTTTGTTGCCAGTTACAGTGGGGGCAATCAAGATTTTAAGGAAGTACCATCACTTTACATCTCCTAGATATGTTGCATAGGAAACTAGTAGGAGAATGTAAGCAAAGGTACCTCAGAGGAAAGAAGCTGTAATGTCGAAACCACCTCATGAAAAAGGAGGTGAAAGGGGATAAATGACTAAAGACAATAGAGATTCAAAGATAGGGTATGATAGAGTTGTTAAGAGGAGAGTGGGGTCCACAAGAGAGGAAGGCTATTGGGGAATGGTGAATAGATTTTTTTTTTGGGGGGGGTGGCGGGCACAGGGGCTTCACTCAATGAACCTTTGGCATATCACGTGCATTTGTGGCATGCTAAAAATACCCTTATTTTGACAACATATTACGAAATACTTCTAAAAATCACATTATTTTACCCCCAATGAATGTGAACCCAATATACATTCCCAATTAAAAAACCCTACTTTCGCTAGATATTTTAGGTATCCATATTTTCATTAATAATTTTTATACCCCTTTATATTTTTTCATTAACTTTGATATGATATTGATCCCCTATTGAAACCCCTCTGTGGGGGTTTATGACAAGTGGAGAGGGAAAGAGAAGAGACACAGAGTCAGTCATGTGACGGAGCCTCTAAAACAAAGAGAGCCTTGTGACCAAAAAGATGTGTTATAGGTATCAAAGTTGGGAACCCCACTAGAGAAGATTAGATACGAAATCATTGAGAGGGGTAACACTCTCTACTATTGTATATGCCCTTCCTCCCTAACGTACATTTATCCCCTAAATCATATACGTCTTCAACCAGGCTATTTTGGAGCATCAAATTTCTTGAGGATGGCATTGGATTAGACCACTGGGTTGTAATCCTTTCTTCTACCACTTCTATCAATAAAGCTATTTGAGATTTCCTCCATATACTTGTATATTTCTGAATCTTGTATTGGTGTATGTATTTGTATGGTTAATATACATCTGATCCTATATTGTTTATGGTTATAGATCTCTATGCTTCGATGGTATTATGCTGCTTTGACTCTACAAGTGTTCTTTGAAGTGGGACAAGTGAGGAAGGAGTGGTGAAGATCTGCCAAAGGAGGCAGGAAACAAACAAGGATTCAAGAGAAAGACGAAGGTTGGTATTCTATGCTTTTCTCTCATCTATCTCTCATAAAGGAAAACACAAGTAACTTTGGTTTGTTTGCTTCTAAGATACCTACCCATCTTAGTGGGACTAGAAGCTCTGAATGGACACTAGTTTTCCCAATAACAAAATGGTGACTCCACTGGGGAGTGAATAGTTTGTTTCTTTGTCCTTCTTGTTTTCCTTATAAACTACAGACAGATCCTGAAGTTAAGCCAGCTAGCCTTCGAACTGGTTTTGCTTTGCAACTGCAAAGTAGATCAATGTTGCTTCAGTCAACCTCTGGGTTAGTTTATGAACTGAACATCTCACATGGAAACATCCTAAGAGCCCTGGTGGTAGCTTAAATAAACTCATTAGATAAACCCATATAATTTTTGTTTACTATCTATCATTATCTCAGCCTAAATCCCTGAACTTAGTTGTAAACTGTGACTGAAAACCAAGCTCAGTCTCATCCCTGGACCATTGCACTGTCTCTTATTCTCAACCTAGATGCATCGCACCTCCCGTGTGTTGCAGGTGAGATGCATCCCTGTTTCCCTGTTTGACAAGTGCGACGATTAAATGAGATTGTTTCTGTCTCCAGATTTTGGTTTTTCCTTCATTATTTTCAGCTCTATTCAGTAGTTTTGTTGTCTATGATTAGTATATCACTGTTGAAACTCTCTTCCTTTGCATTATTCAGCCTCCATTGATAAAGAATTATGAATGTTTTCTATGTATTTTCCATCATTTACAGTTCTTCTTTGCAAATAGTAGCTTAATAAAACTACCGTCCTTTGATTTGAAAGTGTCACAAGTGTTGTTTTCAGTCAAAGAAAAGAGTGTTGTAAAGTTTTCCTCTTTTAGATAGTCAATTACATTTTTGCCATTGTATTTGATTTGAATTGTCAATTCTTTGAAGTGCCACTTTCAGGAAAAATAGTTCAGATCTGTACTTAGTTTTCTTTTTGTCATTCTCACATTAAGGAAATTGAAAAACAAATACATTCATGTGCATTTTCATTTAGACTACAAGCGGAAATTGATTTAGGACAGTGCATCTTAGTATGTGCTCTCTGCTCTATATTGAAAGAATTTTACTTCTCTTTCCTTAGTAGCTAGGATTTTCATTGCTAAAAGAAAGTAAATGACTATTTATCATCTTAGATTGCATATTTAGGAATTGGATATCTACATCATGCTGTGAACATTAAAGGAAAACTTCTTAAGAAAGATCAACTGTAAAACAAACCTCAATGAACATAAAAAATGCTTTGGAACATAACGCACAACATCTAGAAGTCTAGGCTAGAGACGTATTCTGGCGTCATAAAGCCTAGTAACTATCGGTTTCATCGTAGGTTGGGTGATTCTTCCTCTTTGATATGACAAGTGTCAATACGAACTTTTGTTCCCACGTACCATCGAGTGTATATTGGGAGACCACAATAGGCTATATCCTTTATCCTTAGGAAGCCGTGTCTGCTACCCTATTGATCGCAATGCACTAAACACAACATTCGGGAAGATTGACTATCGTACGTAAAAAGTATTCTGCAGTTTTGGAATTGGTTTGGTAATCCATCTGTCTAGATTTCCAGAGTAGTCACTTTGTTCCTTTTCAAACTCCTTAAAATAAAAGGTCCATATGAGCACTTGTCACTTCAGGCTCATTAAAAATTGAAGGTGACTAGAGTCATCTTTAGCTTTTTCTCGACTCTTAAAAATTGAAAAAGCAAGTTGTGTCAAACCATCATAAAATTTATTTTAATTAGAATAACATCACTATTCCCTCGTTGGTCTTAGGTTGAGAAAATGGAGTCCACCAATCAAGGATTTCCCCTTGGGGGGAATCCTAGTCCTTTCTCTTCTTGGGGAGATGTTGGTGCTCCACAAATGGCTACATTGTCCCTTCCAGGACTCACAATTTTCCTTCCAGTATGGCTTTTCTCGACCTCTTTCATTCAAAACACCGTAATTCCTCAGCAATCAAATTAGCAACTAGATGACACTGAAGTCGCTCACCCACCTTCTACTTCGTTTGTTTCTCCGTCTCCTTCTTCCTCTTCACTTGGTGAAGCTAGTAACAGTAAAAACCAAGTAACTTAGAAGAAGATGAAAGGGAAGGAGGAGAAGAGGAAGAAGACAACGGAGAAATGGGGCAAAAATGCATTTTCAGGCAAAACTCCACACACTGAACCATCCAAACCTAAATCTCGATGTGTCATTTGCAAAGGAGACCACTATCATTGAGACTGTCCTTGCATCCCGCGGATCTTATGGGACTGGTCTCCCCGCTTGCACAATTCGGTGTCTTCAACCTCTGACGATCACGTTGAGAGCACTCCATCAACTAGTGAAAACAAAATCAATGGATAAAAAGAAAGATCTCAATTTCCTTGTAGACTGTGTGAAGGCGACCATGCCCTCCACTGTTGTCCTTTTCTAGATGAAGCTAAAAGAGTCTTGGATAATTGTCCTGTGTCGCCACAACGACTTCCTCCTGGATACAAGATGCTCTTGCCAAGTCCATCGCTAGTTGAAAATCCGGTTGACACACCTCTGTTGTCGGTCAAAGCATCTATCATTGAAGATAAACCCTTTGAGTCCACACCGGACCAAAGTCAACAGGTCGAGACGACAGTCGACCCAGTCTTGTCTTCATAAGGTCCACCTTCAGATGATATAGTCATCAAAGAGAACAAGAATGACACTGTTCAAATTCCTTTTGTTAACACAGAATCCAATGAACATGGAGGCAATCTACCCATTCCTTTATCACAGGAAAGAACTTCATCAGAGATTCATCCGGTAGTTTATTCGGTACCTCCTCCAAGCAATATAGTCATTTCCTTTCATTGGAATCTACTAGGGAGACCCCGCCTACCATCTAATGTACCATTTTGAATCATAGTAGAAGCTTACATAATGATCATGGTTGTTACTATCATAGATGGAGGGGCTTCCATGAGTGTCCTTTCCTCAACTGCTTTGAAAGCACTTGGTTCACCATCACTTCTGCCTCAGATTCGAAATTTGTGAGGCTTCAACAAAGGAACCAGTCGACCTTAAGAGATCCTTCCAAATTTTCCTATAAGTTTGAGAAGGAAAATCGTTCATCTAAACATGATGGTAGTCGGACAAGGGCCTCTAGATTACAATATACTCCTTGGGTGTGACTGCATTTACAGCATAGGAGCTATTGTTTCCTCAATCGCTTGAGTGATGTTTTTCCCGTATGAAGAAAGAATGGTTGAGATCATTGACCAACTTTCATTCCCCAGTTCAAACACAGCTACTAGTCAAATGCCATCCCTAACTAGTCTTTTTCCACAAGGAATGTCTCATCAACCTCTAGTCCATCCACCTGATGAGCACGAGTGTTTCAGTGAATGTGACTAAACCCAAGGGGCATGCACCATGGTCTGCTTTGGTAGGAAAGCCCCAGATATTAGGTAGTCTTCTGCGTAGGATACATGACTTGTTTGACACACCCGTCCATTTATGAAAATTAGATTAGACTGGAAAATGATTCCCTCGTCAAGGGTTATGTGAGTGGAAGCTCCCACCATTCACCTTTGTCGATTTTGATGGACAGAGCCAAGGAAGGGTGTTGTCTGCAAATGCGAACGAAACAAACTTGCTTTAATGCAAGAACTTCCATATGGTAACATGGAAACTCTACTTCTCTTTATGCATGAGGGCATGCAAACCTTTTGTATGCAACGAAAAAGCAACCAGCATAACTGTAACCCGGTAGTTTCTTACTAACTTCAACTGCTTAAGTTAGGTGATTGCTCTGATCAACCATTCACCTTTGCATGGGCCAAATCGCATTGGCAAAGTAAAGGAAAGGTTTCCCGTCGAGAAGCTATCCTACCTAACCTCAGTAGTTCTTTAACCCCTAGGACAATAGTTGGTCGTTCCTAGCTTGCATACAAAAGGCTCCAGAGTAAAGTTTCACATGGGGCAAGCTCCCTAAAAAGTGAAACTACTAATGAGAAACATCCTTATTATACAACTGGCATGAGAAATGTTTCTGCAATGTTCAAGCTCCTTAAAAAATAAACCTAGCTTTGAGCATATGTTCCCCCAGAGTTCAATCTCATTAAAAAATGAATCCACTTTTGGTAAATAACCTTTCAGATCGCATTACGATCAACTTTTAAGCCTTGGTCGTGTTCTTACCATCACCTCCACTTTTTAGCCGATCATATGCCTCCTCTTGATTGTTTACCCTTTTGAGGAATAGTTGTGACGAGTTCTTTACACTGCCATGATTGAAAAGTTCCAAAGCTTACCTGGAACCAGCTGCTACCGGAAAATATCACTTGTTCCTCAAAGACGAGAATCTTTTAAGCTCTTTTTATACTCGTAAAATATAAAAAGATTGTTGAGCAATTAGCCTCGCCAGATTATTAAAATGATTGGAAGTGCCATCCCTCCTCTATATTTTAATCTTTTTGGACCTGGGGGATCATTACACAAAAAATATTGAGCACATGTCTTTTTCGGCTCATTAAAGTGATTGGAAAAGTCATCCCTTTTATATTATTTTATACTTTTTCGGACTTAAGGGATTATACTACGAAAAAGGATTACTGGAGTTTCCTTTTTGTCTCTTTTAGACTCTCTAAAACTGAAAAGGACTGAGTTATCTTTGTCGTTAAACTCGTTAAACAATAGCAACAAACTTTTCCATTACAGACAAGAGTGATTTTCACTGTTGCTAGGCTCGCTAAAACATAGCGACAGGTTTGCCCAAAGGGCAAATTATAGAACAAGCATATGCTATCCTCCTTAAGCTTGACAAAAATAAAGAGGTACTGGTCAGCAATGACTGGGGAAAAATGGGAAGAAAACTTGAAGAACTTCATTGGTTGTAGGTCACTCTTGACCATGACACTTTCACTCTATCACCATGATTGAGTCGAGTTGGGTTATTCCATTCACCGGTCATATCTCTATTGGTCCTCCGTACCATCCATTTTTTGGGTTAACATTACCAATCCATTTCAATGTCATCGATATGTTCAAGACAAGTCGCTCAGAGAATTCACCAACCCAGTGTACGCCTCGTCCACTACAATACCTTCGCTCTCCATTTTTCTTGACCACCACCCTGAACCTTGTATCATCAGATCATTTTCACCTCCACAAAATCATTTGCTCCATTGTGTGTCATAGATGTGGGATTCATTAAGGCCCTCCTATGATGGGTCACTTCTTGTCGACATCAGCTCATTATCCAAGAAGTTGACTTAGGAACAACCCTTTAAGTACTTTGAAGCTTGCATGCCTCAATGACAAGTTTCTCACTTTCGGTGATAAGTTTACATCAATGGCCTTCAACCGAAATATTTTGCGTGGTGTTTGACATCGACTCATGTATTCACACCACATGAATTATACTGCAGTACCTTGAGGGTCATCATCATTATCAGTGATTCCTCTTGCACCTGTTAACAACTTACATTATTGGCTAGTAATCAGGTGATGTATTTCCATGTTTGACATGAGAACATCTTTTCGCATGGATCGACTTGTACTTCAGGCGAGGTTTGAACAAGCTTGAAGACCCCGGATCTAGTTTCATCGATCCGGGCTGCGATATATTCAGGAAAAATAAAGACATCAAATGTACATCATAGCTGCACAGATAATCATCCAAGCCAAGGAATGATGGCTCCACCGAAATCATCAGTCTGCCACACAGACGGTTGTCTGTCCTATGTGCATGAAAATGAATTTATAAAGCTGATCATGGGAATTATCACCTCAGCTAGATCATGAAAATATTATGAATATAATGTATTGTGTTGTATCTTATTACAAGTCACCTTCTAGTTCGAAAAACCTTGGATCCTCATGAGAAAACATTTCACCTGACATCAGAAGATTTACAACCTCATGCTTTAGGGGGCAAATGTTATAGACATATTTGGGCACTGCAACCCCAATAATATATGTCCATAAACCAAGGGCTTATAAACCCATAAAAGTGTTGTTTCATACCCTAAAGGATCAAGGTCAGTTGATTACATCGTTTCCCAAAAGTTCTCCCTAAAAAACTGCTCAGTACTGGTCAAAACTGGACCATACAGACCACTCCATGCTAAGGGTGCGATGCATCTCACTTGCAACACACAAAGGGTGCGACGCATACTAAAAATCCCTTTTGTAGGGTGCAATGAGTGAGAGCAGACAAATGGCAAAGGAAGTTTGCTAGGTGGAAACCCATAGAATCTTCTAGAAATTGCTCCTTTGACACTTGCCTCTCTAAATTCGCCCAGGGATGAGTAAGAGATCATGAAATCTCCAAGTGGAACCAAGAACCAGCAGTAACATGACACTAATCAAAATCCCAGAGGCTAACTCACCCACCTGCAAATATCTATATATGGATCCCTCATCCTAGAGATCCGGACACTGGAATTTTGTATCTTGTAAGGAAGTGTTGTTGGTTTCTTTTTGAAACACCATAGTGTTGGGTGATCTAGCTTTTCATGAGGCGAATAGCGCTTTCATGCTGGGAGGATGGCATTGGATCAGACCGCTGGGCTGTAATCCTCTGTTCTACTACATCTATCAATAAAGCTATTTGAGTTTTCCTCCATTTACTTGTATATTTCTGAATCTTGTATTGGTGTATGCATTTGAATGGTTAATATACATCTAATCCTATATTGTTTATGGTTATAGATCTCTATGCTTTGATGGTATTATGCTTCTTTGACTCTACAGGTGTTCTTTGGAGTGGGACAAGTGAGGAAGGAGTGCCGAAGCTCTGTCAAAGGAGGGAGGAAACAAGCAAGGAAACAAGCGAAAGGTAGAGGTTGGTACTCTCTACTTCTCTCTCATCTATCTCTCATAAAGGAAAACACAAGTAACTTTGGTTTATTTGTTTCTAAGATAGCTACCCGTCTTAGTGGGACTAGTAGCTTTGAATGGACAGTAGTTTTCCCTATAACAGTACGGTACAATGGCTCGGTTGCCATTATTTGATATATTTTCCTTAGGTCTTGTTGTTGAGCACATGAGAGTTTTATGTTTGTATCTTCAAAAAATATTTCAGTATGCCTGGTGAGTGCGTAATGTAACTTGTGTCAGGGTTCTCTTACTATAAATGGAGAGAGTAATTTGAGCGCCTAGATGGGAGGTAATAGTACCTCCTAGGGAGAGACACAAGAAAACCAACAAGGGTCTGTCTAGCATCCAATGAAGTAGACCATAGTGGATGTGGAAGTCATTAAAACCAAAGTGGAAGGGAAATCACGTGCACCATCCAACAAAGTAGTCCACACAAAGGTGATGATCGTTATAACCAATAAAAAAGAATTTACTATCCAATGTCCCATGGAGTAGTCCACAAGGATGAGAGAACAATGATAAACAATACAACACATCTTCAATAATGTAAGTACTCAAATAACAAAAGTTATCCAACTAGGTCAGTATAGGTTAAGAAAACATGAATTACAAATATTTAAAGAGTACTCTTACAAACATCTAAAAAACATGTGTGAAAATGTGTTAGCCTTAAAAGGCTTTTGAATTAAGAAAAATTCAAAAGACACATATGTACACCATACATCACTAATCTGAGTAGTGGGGCATTGAAGCCATTCCTCGCTCCTTAAAGAATAAACTACAGACTCTCGAGGCTATGTGGGAGGAGCCAAGGTGAAATGTCCTTGCTCATACAATTGGAGGGGTATATATAGCTAAGGGTGATGCTTGACCCTCCTAAGTCTTGGACTACCCTCGTGAATGTTCAACTTCCCATGACTCTTCAACTAACATGATTGTTCGTCTTCTTGTGTGTGTCCCTTGGACTTCACTTTACATTACACTCAGTTACAAAGAATATGGCCCATAGTGGTGATGTGGCCATGACATCTCATGACACAACTTGAATTAACACTGCTGATATGTATTGGCTAATATTGGTGTCCATGTTAATTTGTTGCACTGTTGAGTGATGAATGTACTCTTGGTGTGCTTTGTCTTGTCCTCCCCATGGCATAGTGTTGCGGGGTCTTCGATGGTCTTAGTCTTGCATGATGGTTCAATGCATGTGTCCCTTTCGCTTATTGTTTGATATGCTTGGTATGTTTGTCTAGCTGCAAGAAAGTATTCTAGCATGTGTGCTGCTTCTTCATCTGATTCACCGTCTCACCATGATCTGCCAGTGCATCTTTTCCTGTAATTCACTCATACTTAGCATACCACACTCATAACCATCAAACATTAGGTGGCTTCACCAACGACGAGATCTCTGACTCAGCCAACAGTGTTGCTTCCCCTACAGCATCAATCCCTTCACAGATGAGGTATTGAGTGATGTTTCTCCTCTCGATGTTCGTGATGTATTATTAGGAAAACCATACTTGTGGAAGTGACATGATGTATATGAGTTTAGACATCGCTTTGTGATTATTTCTTTGGGTGATACATTATACAGGATCCCAGAGGTAGCCCCACCTACACAAGGAAATTTATTTTCTTTCTGGTTCGCTCTCAAGGTAATGTGAAGATCTTAGCCACATGTATGGCCCCCGAGAAGGGTTCCTCCACGTACCAGTAGCAGGTGGATACGATCATGAAAAAATACACGGGCAACTTTTCCTCATCCACATGGTTACTATTGCACTGTCACGTCAAGGATTCATTCGATCTAACTCCCAGAGCACCTCTACACAACGAGCTGATATATCACCTCTCCATTATGGAAAATTCCAAGTACAAGCAGTAACATGATCAACTTTGAGTGGCACACAAGTTTTAGGTGGGCAACAAAGTCTAGTTACATTTTCATAGAGAACCCTTCCAAATGCCCATCGAAAACTCATACCACTCCAATATGGTCCTTACACCATTACCAAGATTGTGGGAAACAATTCTTTGGACCAAATCGTTCCTCCATTCCTTGGCTTGAACCAGTTGTTCAATGCGTACCACCCTCAACAATGCTTCCCACCATTGCTGGACACATCAAGCATTGTAGAGGATCTCATGAGGGACCATGTTTAATAGAAATTTCCTCACCTCATGGAAGCTCTACACGCAATGTGGACCATTGCCTCGTAAGGACAGAGGAATGGTCCAGGCAGATATTGGTGGCCACTTGCTTATTCCACTTGGATCCCCAACATTGTCTCTTTCAATTTTTTGGTTTCCTTAATTGTAAAACAGTTTAATATTTCTGGGAGTTTAAAGGGTCGTGAGCTTCAAGAGCCATTTTGAGGCCCTAAACAACGTTTTTAGGGAAAAAGGAGAGACGAAAAAAATCCCCAAATCACTTGCAAGTTTTCTCTTACCTTCTCTTCGAGATCTTCGAAACAAGATATTATGACAGCCAAACACAGATCGTATGCCAAAGCTATGACTCCAAGAATTTGATGTACCAATTTATCCAAACTGGGCCCACATTTTTGACACTTCATCTCCTAGGGTTAGGATTTTGGATTTCTAGTGTTTTCCATTGTTTCTCAATAATAAATAGGCATTTGAGCCTCATTATAACACAGTTCAGAGGCAAGTACCCACCACATCTCTTCTCAGAGATAGGTTACCATCGTCTGCACTATTCTTATTTCCATTCTTTTTATAAGCATATTTTAGTGTTTGATATTAATGAAATGCAGTGTTTTTTCTACTGCATCATTGTATTTATATATGTATTTTGTTGAATTCATACTTAATTCGAGATCAATTATTCGATTTCATCATAAGACCCTAGGATATTGTTATTCGTAGCTTGCACTTGAGTTTCTAATCTTAGCAAGTTTACTATAGGTTCAATATGAATGCCATAAAACTAACACTTACTTTGGTAATCACATTCTTTCATTTCATTTTTCTTCTTCCTTTGTAACTCCTGTATTTTTATCTTCTATTCTCAGGGTAAGCTGCTAGTAAGGCATGTCTACTAATTCAAAACATGGTATATATTTATACAATTATGCTTATAATTATAAATTCCTTCAGTTAATTAATTTACTTGAAACTAGCACTTACTTCGGTAATCACATTCTTGCATTTCATTTTTCTTCTTCCTTTGTAACTCCTATATTTTTATCTTCTATTCTCAGGGTAAGCTTTTGGTAAGGCATGTTTACTATTTCAAAATAGGGTATATATTTATACAATTATGCTTATAATTATAAACTCCTTCGCTTAATTTAATTATGGCTTCTTTTCGAACAACAATATACATTTCTTCCAAATTTTAACTATCGAATTTAGCTTCAATTTTTTTTAGATAATCAACTATTTTAAATTCTGATTATTATAAATTATATTGATATAAAATTCTTTTTATTTAATCAATTCAATTAAAAGAACCTTAATAAGTTTTAAAATAAATTTTAACATTTAAATTATTTTATCATTAAAATTTTATGTAGAAATTTCTACCATTTACTAATAGTTATTGACAATTGAATAATATTTTAAAAACATTTTTCCAAAATAGACACATATAGCACAAGTTGTCATATAAACTCTTATAATCAAACATTTATATATAATAAATATCAAAATTCTTATTCATCTTAATATAAATATTATTTATTTGTAAATAAAATTTATTACAATATCATAATTTAGCAACATTACATTCTAACCAACATTTTCATTTTCATGAGAGATTTTTCTTTTAATTAATAATTAATAAATTTAGTAAAATAATACAATTAAATAACTTTGTAAAATCTGCAACAGACCATACCATAAGTTATGATAATGCGTTAAAGGAAAAAGGAAAATTATAGCAAAAATAAAACCTTATTCCACAAAGCTTAAGCTACCCAACACGGATAACAGATCTGCAAAGTGGACATGATTTTTTCTCACGAATCCATTGGATAATGCACTTGGAATGATAGTGGTGTTTGGATGGCAATTTTTTTGCACGATCTTCACGGGAAAATGGCTCGTGACAAAATGTGCACACCACTCTAGAGCTGTTTTCACTTTCTTCGCTAATCATGGCTAATGGAAACTTTTCCACCACTACACGAAGACTATTAGGAACAATCGTAATAATTTCATCTCTGAAATCGAAATTATAACTATTGACCTCCAGATGTTGTTTGATCTCGCGCCATGTGAATCTGGAGTTCCATATAATTTGACCTCCACTGGAATCATCGCCTGCTTGGTTGGGTTGGCCATGATACTGTATGTCTCGAAAAAAAAAAATATTCTCTCGAAATGTCAATGTTTTTAAATAGTCATCGCCATCGTCATATTCCCGATCATCGACTCTAAGACAACGAACGTTATCTCTGTGCCATTCACCGTCTAAGTCGCGGATATGAATATTCTCTGATAAACCTTCGATCTGAATATTGGTTCTGGGATGAATCATCTGTCCATGCAGTTGATCGTTTAATTCCCAAGGATCGTGTGGAAAATATATAGAAAACTTATTAAACCTCACAAAAGACACGAAGCTGTCATCTTCAATTCTCCTCGTTGTTGAAATTATAATTTCAACTGCAGTGAACAGTTGAACAGCAGCAACCGCTGACTATTTGTCCTGATTCGACACCCCACATTTATTCCCGTTCTTTTAAGCCACGGCCATTACCCTCTTTTCACCCTTTAACTATTTTTGTGTTCCCCAAGGGGGAAGATTAGATCCAGCGGTGCGTCATTACTTCTAAACAACTGTATTAATGAGAAGAATGGCTGAAAGTGAAAAGAAGTAGCCTCGAGCCGGCTGCAGCATTTATCAATTATGGGTTTCCACACAACCGACTCAAGAAGCACAACAGAATGTCAGAAAGATCACATTTCGTTCATTATGAGCACCAGATTGCAGCAGAGACTCTGTTAGAGAGTTGAAGCGGTTGATGGATTGTTATGACCCCTAATGCACTATATATGTGTAGACACAGCAGTGTAGATGAAAAAAAAAGAGAGAAAAAAAGGAGAGCAGAGGAGAGCACGCAGCAGCGTGAAGAAAAATGCTTCCAGAATAGTGAAGCGCATAGCAGTGCAGATTTGAATGTAATTTGTTTTGTGATTGTTTGCTCTGAGAGAGGGTAGAAACGCAGCAGCACAGTTTTTGTTGTTTGCATCTGAAATGCAAGTGAGGCACAACAGCAGTGCGATTGTAATCAATGAACGGAAGCACACAACAGCGTGAGTATAGTTTTCTCTTGGTGAATATGGAAACGCCACACACAGTAGTATGAATATGTTTTAGTTGCTGTTCGCTGAGAAGTTTCAATGGGAGCATGCAGTGCATATGTTTTTGTTGTTCATTTAAACTGAACATGAAATGTGCTGCACAGTAGCACGAGAGTAATTCAAGAAGTTGTTTTATGCACAGCAGTGCAATGATAGATAGAGTTTCTGAGACAGCAGTGCTAAGAGAAAAATGCTGAGACAGAGTTTTTGTAATGGAATATGCAGCAGCATAAATGTATTGAAATTTTACACACAGCAGTGTAAAATTTCAAAGCAGAGACAAAATAAATTTATTTGTGTGGAACTGAAGCGTTCGTTGGAGAATCCCTTTGTTAAAAGGAAGATGCTTTTCAGCATAGACAATTGTGAAATCATTCTGTCAAGAGGAAGATGCTTTTCAGCATAGACTAGTGAATCCCTCTGGATAAGAGGAAGATGCTCTTCAACATAATCTCTTATGAAAATCCCTCTAAGTGAGGAAGATGTTTTTGTAATAGTTGGTTTATTGTTAATGAGTACAAGTTTTTGTGTGTGTTGTTGAAACACCGTAAGCTGAAAATAGTCTTGACGTCAAAACAGAGTGTTGCTGAGACACCGTAAGTCAAAAATAGTCTTGACATCAAAACACCGTTGTTGAAACACCACGATCAGCAACTGACAAAATTACTTTTCTGAAACACCAATTTCAGCAAAGCAATTTTTTTCTATTTTCGCTGTGTTAAAATAGAGCATTGTTCTGTTCTGTTCGTTTGTTCTGGAATTATCAGAAATTTCCAAAAACAGAGTATCACCCTCTGTTCATATTTTGTGTTTGTTTGTTTCGGAATTTATCAGAAAATTCCCAACAGTGGTAAGAGAGGATTTTCCACTGTATTTTGTTTGGAATGACCAGAAATTGCCGACATGGTATCAGAGCTAGTCCAGGCTCTTTGAAGATGTCAAAGAAGCTGAAGGAATGTTTCTTGCTACAGCAGCTTCTCCAGCAAAGTGAAGACTCATTCAAGAAAGATTCAAATGTATTTCTCAAAGTTCTTTTTCTGTGTTACTATTGAAGACAGTCAGTTATTTTAGATACTCAGTCAAATGGAGAAGTCAAAGAAGAAAGTCACCAATCCTGCTAAAATGTGTCTCCCTCTACTACTAAAAGAGAAGATAATCAACTTGAAAGCTTTCTATTTAAGGCCCCAAGGTTCAATGTGAACTTTAATATAAAGTAAAAAGGAAGACTTACTTACAGTCTCAAGGGATTGAAATCTGGGAATCAGTGATTGATGATAGCAGGAAGGATAGAGAATCGAAGGAGTACAATGCAAAAGCAACAGAGATAATCTTGGATGGGCTACCTGATTCTATAAAGAAGAATCTAGGAAAATATTCACCAGCAAAGGATATATGGGACAGATTTCATGACCTTCACACAAAGGGAGCACTGACCATGACCATCAGTCAAGAAAGAAATTCTGAACCCATCATAGAAGCTGAAAATGAGAAGGTTGACCTCATCAAGCTTCAAGTAAAAGAAAGGGATGAAGAGCTCACCAAGCTTAAGAAGGAACTTGATCAAAGCAAAAGGAAGCATCATGAAGAAGTCATATCCATGAAAAATCAATTGAATAAAGCAAAGAAGCAGGAAGATACCTTGTCAAGTCAACTTGAACAAAGGCATAAGAGAGTGAAAAAACTTGTAGAAGAGATTGGACAGTACGAGGAAGTAGGCACAAGGAGCTAAAAAGGAAATGGAGAGTAGTCAAGCAAAGAATGAAGAAATCTCCAAAATGAAGTCAGATATCATCTCCCTTAAAATCATAGCAACTGAAGCTACTCGTAGCAAGGAAGAAACTGAGGAACAACTTACAAAGAAGAATAATGAGTGTGAAAGATTGGAAGAAGAGATTGTCCTCCTCAGGAAAAAGGTTGAAGGGATGAACAAAATCATGAAGAGCTCTCAAGCCTTGGATGATTTGCTTAGCTATCATAGATCTCCATTTGATAAATCAGGACTCGGGTATGTAGGTGAACCCTCAAACAAGAATGAAAATGCTTTAAGCAAAGGAGATGTGAAGAAGGCAGAAAGAAATTGTGATGCTCCTCGTTCCAACAAAGGCAAGGAGAAAAATCAAGGCTACAATAGAAGAAATCCTACTCCAAGTAGAAAACCAGCTCCAAGAAGAAATTTTGATGATGTCAAAGAGGCAGGAGGCAATGGTTATCATCAAATGATCTCAAGGCAGAAAAGCTTTAGAAGTAAATTAAGGAAACCACCATCTACCAGGTACCAAAGTTCATTTTTTGGTTATTGTTATTCTTGTTCAAAATTTGGTCATATGGCAAAAGACTGTGGAGTATTTCATAGAGATAGATGTTATGGTCTCTGACAACCTCCAAGAAACAATTTTACAGGAAGAAATCATGAAATCTTATTCATGAACGATGTAAAATGTTTCAAGTGTCATAACATTGGGCATATGGCACATGATTGTAACTTAACATGGGCTCCTACGCAAGCTAGACCCACGCAAAAGAAGAAAGTTACACAAGCATGGAGAAGGAAGGAAATATAGTCTGAAAGTCCTTCGAGCTCCCTAGGCAATCTAAGTTTCTTTTTAGAAGACTAGGCCGAAAGAAGATGATGCATACACTTAGGGGGAGCCTGTAATTTTTTCTCATTACTGCTGAATTATATTAACAGTTATTCTTTGATGAAGATCTTCTTATAGGGGAAAGATATGAAATTAAATATTCCATAAAAGTAGGGAAGAAAAGGTTGCAGGGTAGCTTGGAGATGCAAAGACTGTCTAGCCTGAGACAGAGAGAAAGAGGATATTACATGATTAGAGCGCTTGAACACAACAGTGAAAGCGATGAAAGGAAGCTGATATGAATAGGCAGAAAGTTTCGAGTTTTTGATGAAGTGTCCGGGTATGATTAATAACCCAACAGTTGAAATTAAAGAGGAGTGTTGAAATTATAATTTCTACTGCAGTGAATAGTTGAACAGTAGCAGCCGCTGACTATTTGTCCTGATCAGACACCCCACATTTATTCCCGTTCTTTTAAGCCACCGCCATTACCGTCTTTTCACCCTTTAACTATTTTTGTGTTTCTGAAGGAGGAAGATCAGATCCAACGGTGCATCATTACTTCTAAACAACTGTATTAATGAGGAGAATGGCTGAAAGTGAAAAGAAGCAGCCTCGAGTCGGCCGCAACATTTATCAGTTATGGGTTTCCACACAACCGACTTAAGAAGTACAACAGAATGTCAGAAAGATCAGATTTCATTCATTATGAGCAGCAGATTGCAGCAGAGACTCTGTTAGAGAGTTGAAGTGGTTGATGGATTGTTATGAGCCCTAATGCACTATATATGTGTAGACACAGTAGTGTAGATGAAAAAAAAAGAGAGAGAAAAAAGAGAGCAGAGGAGAGCACGCAGCAGCGTAAAGAAAAATGCTTCGAGAATAGTGAAGCGCACAGCAGTGCAGATTTGAATGTAATTTGTTTTGTGATTGTTTACTGTGAGAGAGGGTAGAAACGCAGCAACACAGTTTTTGTTGTTTGCATCTGAAATGCAAGTGAGGCACAACAGCAGTGCAATTGTAATCAATGAAGGGAAGCACACAACAGTGCGAGTATAGTTTTCTGTTGGTGAATATGGAAATGCAGCACACAACAGTATGAATATGTTTTAGTTGTTGTTCATTGAGAACTTGCAAGGGGAGCACGCAGTGCGTATGTTTTTGTTGTTCATTTAAATTGAACATGAAATGTAATGCGCAGTAGCGCGAGTAATTCAATAAGTTGTTTTATGCACAACAGTGCAGTGATAGATAGAGTTGCTGAGACAGGAGTGCTGAGACAACAGTGCTAAGACAGATTTTTTGTAATGGAATATGCAGCAGCATAAATGTATTGAAATTTTACACACAATAGTGTAAAATTTCAAAGCAGAGACAGAATAAATTTATTTGTGTGGAACTAAAGCGTTCATTGGAGAATCCCTCTATTAAGAGGAAGATGCTTTTCAGCATAGAGAGCTGTTAAATCCCTCTGTCAAGAGGAAAATGCTTTTCAGCATAGACTAGTGAATCCCTCTGTCAAGAGGAAGATGCTCTTTAGCATAATCTCTTGTGAAAATCCCTCTAAGTGAGGAAGATGTTTTTGTAACAGTTGGTTTATTGTTAATGAGTACAAGTTTTTGTGTGTGTTGCTAAAACACCGTAAGCCGAAAATAGTCTTGACGTCAAAACAGAGTGTTGCTGAAACACCATAAGTCAAAAATAGTCTTGACGTCAAAACACCGTTGCTGAAATACCACAATCAGCAACTGACAAAATTACGTTGTTGAAACAGTAATTTCAGCAAAGCGATTTTTTTTTTCGGTTTTCGGTGTGTTAAAACAGAGCATTGTTCTATTCTGTTCGTTTGTTCTTGAATTATCAGAAATTCCCAAAAACAGAGTATCACTCTTGGTTCATATTTTCTTTTGTTTGTTTCAGAATTTATCAGAAAATTCCCAAGAGTCATAACAGAGGATTTTTCCACTGTATTTTGTTTGGAATGACTAGAAATTCCCGACACTCGTTAGGGTTGTTGTAGCCACCATTGAGCTTTTCATAGCAGGAGGAATAATACCTCCATTTGCCTCAGCTTCCACTTCTAGCGCTCTCATAACAGGAAGAATCGATCCTCTCAGATATTCGTCATTATCATTTGCATACTTGTCTCAATATATTGATTCCATTGTTTCCGAATGAACTAATTTAAATAAAGAAAATTTGTGGCACTCCTCTAGTGGATGAAAGTCCTAGCCTTTGAAATCGTTAATAGGAAATGAGAATGTTGATCTTGAAATTGCTTAGGTTTAAATAGTGTTTTCATTTGGGTTGGAGTTTTGATAATTCTTTTAAGCCGACCTTGGAGCTTGCCATTGTATTTTAAGCTGCCAAACATGGACAACTAGGTTTGCATAGAGGTAAGATGATGCATTTTATCTTATTTATAATGACACAATTTTATGAAAATATATAATTTATTCAAATTAAAATTTGTGGTTTTTATATTTACTTGTATTAAATTATTTATAGTTATTAATGTAATTAAACCTTAATCCGCAAATAAATATTATCTACAAAATTATTTATTTAAATAAGGTGGAGGATTACACTGAAATTACACTTTCAATATTTATTTTTAATGAAAGAAGAAAATTTATAAATTTAAAATCAATATATTTTAACTGTAAAATGGATTTCCAAACATGTAAAATTGTTCCTCTAGTTTATGTGAGTCATGATTTCATTAAATTCTTTTCTGGATAGATCATGTAATATTATTTTGAATGTGTCAAAAACATTTATGAATATAATATTAGAATTTGGAACTAAAATCTTACAGGGACATAAATCTAATTTCGAAATTTGATAATTAAAAACTATAAAATATAGAAATATGGATAATTTGATCGAAAAATATAGAATCAAGTAAACACATCACCAAAAAAAATATTTAACATTTTAATAATAACCCATCTTATACACTCTTGCACCTATTCAACATAATATTTGTTTTAACTTGGAAATTATTTATTACATTTAATTACTAATTAGAAAATCATTTATAATTTATAGTACTTTGGTTTAGAAATTTTACCACTATGAGAAGAAACAATTGACCTATTAATAATGTTTATCTTGCTTATTTATAATTTTTGTTTTTATGTTTAACAACATAAGTTCTATTTTGAAGGCAGTTAAACTTTCCAATTTTAGGGGGGACATCCAAATATATTAATAGCTCACAATAGTAGATCATGTAACACTGTTTTGAATGTGCCAAAAACAATTAAGAATATAATATTAGAATTTGGAACCAAAATCTTACAAGTACATAAATCTAATTTTGAAACTCTATAATTAAAAATGATAAAATATAGAAATATGTATAATTTGATGGAAATATATAGAATCAAGTAGACACATCACCACAAAAAATATTTAACATTTGAATAATAATAATAATAAAATAGCTTATACACTCTTGCACCTATTCAACATTATATTTTTTTAATCTTAGAAATTATTTATTACATTTAATTACTAATTATAAAATCCTTTATAATTTATAGTACTTTGGTTTAAAAATTTTACCACTATGAGAAGAGACAATTGACCTATTAATAATGTTTATCTTGCTTATTTATAATTTTTTTTTTTAAGTTTAACAAAATAAGTTCTATTTTGAAGGCAGATAGACATTCCAATTTTAGGGGAGACATCAAAATATATTAATAGCTCACAATAATATTACATACAAGCTAACATTACCATATATAAATTGCTAATGAATGAGTTGATCCTCTTTTGAGTTACTAAGATGTAGAAGGGGGTTTCATTAATAGGATTCAAATTGCAACTAGATTAGTGAGCTTTTTTTAGTGAGCTCTTTTTATGTATCTTTTTCACAGATGTTGGCATTGCCATTATAAAAGTAGGTAGAGATATGAAGAAGGATGATTGACTTTTGTCTTGCTAAAGGAATGAGAAGTTTTATTTTTTATCCAACCATAAAGGAGGGCAAGAATTGAGCCCATAGGGGGACGAATCTTTGGGAGGGAGCTAAAACATAAGAAGAATGAGCAACATATCTGAACTATTAATTATTGGCCATAAACAAATTGCCTGCATCTATTACGAAATGCATGAGCAATATGATTACAAATACCTTGGAATTGATTTCAACAAAATCTAAGCTAGTATGATGTTTTTATGTTTAACAACATAAGTTATATTTTGAAGGCAACTTTCTCAAAGATCTTACAGATTACAAATATCTCCAAATTGACTTCAACAAAAACTAAGTTGTGATTGTTGTAGAAAGAAAATAACTTTCGGGGCTTGGAAAGCATTTTATGCTTTTCAAAATAGGTGTAGAAAGGTATAGTTATGGGACTTGAAAAACACTCAAACTCTTTTTAGGCATCTAGTGATTTCAGTGATTCTCTATGCTTGTGAACTACGGGCAAGCAGTACCACCCACATGCATTGGAGACAAATTGACAAAATTCAGGAGTGTTGGATCGTAAACAAAATTAAGATTAAAAGTAGTGCAGTTCCTTATGCTCTATTGTTAAGTGGAGCATGGGCTTCTCCTATTGAAGCAATTGCTATGGTACGAGTCATAGTCATAAACCAAAAGCATACATAGAGGCCAATATCTATTGCAGAGGCAAATTTCCTACTGCTCAATTAAGGACTAGTTCTCATCAACTCTATTGTGAAACAGGGTGAAAAAGGCAAAAACGAGTGTGGGAAGAAAGAGTATGAATTTTTGGTTCTTCCTTAAAAGTGGAAACATAAAATCATTTAATTTTAGAATGTGAGGCCTTCAAAGACAACATGAATATGTAGATATATTTGTAGCTAGCCCTTGGGATAATCTATTTAACCATTGTAGATAATATGGGAGCATTTATTGTGAAGCTTCAAACGGAAGGGTTGAACAGATCAAGCAGATGAAGAAGCAATCTATCCCATAGGCTATGTTTAGCCTGGTGGAAGTTAAAATAAATTTTTTCTTTCTTTATTTCATTCTTAGGATGTCATCTATAATATTCCAATATGGAAAATTTGGCACTCAAATAATATATACTAATAAATAACTCATAATGGAGGTGTTGGTTGCGAATCAAGATTATTATTGGAATTATTACTAAATATTAATCATAATTACAAGAAAACACATAATTATAAATTTTGTTGTGGAATATTTCTAACCAAGGTTTCACAATCCAATATGAAATGAAAAAACTCATGAAAGAGAATCATAATTATTTCTATCAAATGATGTATTTCAAATGTGCCTTTAAATGCCTAACTTAAGGGTAGTTAGATCAAAATTTCACGCTATTTCTTCTATCATTGAATTTATCTTCATCTATAAATAATGCATTGGGTTTATTATATGTAAGTACCTCATACTATGGATGCATCTATACCAATAAATTTTTATTAGTAAACAAGTTATATTCACCAAATCTAATTTTTTTCATTAGGTTACAAAGAATGAGGAAAGCTCTCAGACACTTCCCCTCATTTCCAAAATAGTTTCCTTTGAAGTATTCCATTTAGAGTTTATATTGGGTAAGGGAGGGATACTTGAATCCAAACCCTTATGTGTTGGGTTGTGTTATATTCTTTCCACATATTTAACAGGGGGTTTGAGGGGTACGCATAACGCCACTTTATGGGGTTCGGGGCAGCGCCCCGAAAAATTTTGGTTTTCGGCCCTATGTTAGGTTGGGCGGACCCACCTATGGTTTTGTGCATGATTTTTCGCACATGTTTTTTGCATTCGATGGCTTTCGGTCCATGGTTTTAGACGCAATGGTTTTCGGTCCATGGTTTCAGATGCGATGGTTTTCGGTCCATGGTATTGGATGCTTCAGCATGTATAAATATGTATTGTAACATTGAAAGGAACAGAATGAAAAATCAAGCTGGTAGTCCCAGTTTTGGGATCCAGTGGGAAATCTCTGTGTATACGTGTTTTATGTGTTATGCTCTCGCATTTTTATTTTTCCTGTGATTTAGAATTTGTATGCAGGTAATTTTTCTATGGGGTTAAAACCTTCATTTGATATCAAAGTTGTTTTGGCTTCAAGGGGACGCCTTTGTTGTTGAGGGGTTTTGTTTAGGCCTGTGGTAAACCCTGTTCAATGGGAGATCTGCGAGATCGATTCTAGTGGTGAAAGAAGATGGCGAGCAGCGGAAAGATAGAGATTGGGAAGTTCAATGGTCAGAGTTTTGAGTTGTGGAATCTCAAGATGGAGTATCTGTTGGTGGATAAAGATTAGTGGATCGCGGTAGATCCGGGTACTAAACCAACGAGAGTGACCGATGAAGAATGGAAGAAGTTGGATCGGAAGGAAAAGAGCACAATACGATTGTGTGTCTCAAATTTAGTATTGCTAAATGTATCAGGGGAAGCTGCGGCGAAGGCTCTGTGGGGCAAGTTAGGGACTTTGTACCAATCTAAGTCTCTGGTGAATAAACTATTCCTACGGAAAAAGCTGTATAACCTAAGGATGAAAGATGGAGACTCAGTGACGGAGCATCTGAATGCGTTTAATACTATGGTAAGTTAGTTATCATCTGTTGATATTAAAATTTCAGATGAAGATAAGTGCATTAGTTTTTTGTGTTCTCTACCAGATTCGTGGGATAGT
>APFE030667398.1:11556-46805 GCA_000404065.3 Pinus taeda | reverse complement strand
ATTTATTTACAATGCGTCTAGTTTATTTATATTTTTATTTATTTACCATACCTTTGAGTAAGTATAAAAAGACGTTTTATTTATTTACCATACCTCTACTTTACTTATATTTTTATTTGTTTACACCCTTGCATATATATAAGGTGACTTATGGAGTAAATATAAAAAAATGCTTTATTTATTTACCATACCTCTCATTTATTTATATTTTTATTAATTTACCATACCTCTTTTATAAATATGGTATTTGGGCCTTTGGCCCATAGGATTCACTTAAATAAAACCTATTCTTGAAAATGAGCGAATGGATTCACTTAAATAAAACCTATTCTTGAAAATGGGCGAATGGAAGGTTGTAACTCCTAATTTCAAGGGCTAAATTTACCTTTTTTACCCTCTCCCTTAAAATAAGGTGGGCTATTTGAGGTGATTTGTAAAAATGTACTATGATACAAAATATTCGCCCAGTGAAATTTTAAAACCTCTTAATTTCACCAAAGGGCAAACATTCGCCCCTAAAATTTTCTATGGTGCATTTGTATTTAGACTGCATGCGGAAATTGATTTAAGACAGTGCATCTTAGTGTGTGCTCTCTGCTCTATGTTGAAAAAAATTTAGTTTTTTTCCTTAGTAGCTAGTATTTTCATTGCAAAAAGAAAGTAAACGACTATTTATCATCTTAGATTGCAAATTTAGGAATTGTATATCTACATCATGCGGTGAACCTTACAGGAAAAATTCTTCGGAAATATCAACTGTAAAATAAAACTCAATGAACATAAAAATGCTTTGGAACCTAACTCACAACATCTAGAAGTCTAGGCTAGAGACGTATTCTTCCGTCGTAAAGCCTGGTAACTATCATTTTCATCATAGGTTGGGTGATTCCTCCTCCTTGGTACGACAATTGCCAGTAAAGACTTGTGCTCCCATGTACTATCAAGTATATAATGGGAGACCACAATAGGCTATATCCTATATCCTTAGGAAGTTGTGTCTGTTGCCTTATCAATCGCAATGCACTAAACACATCACTCGGGAAGATTGACAGCCATAGGTAAAAAGTATATTGCAGTTTTGCAATTCGTTTGGAGCACATTGTTTCTCCATAACTTGGCTTCAACCAATTCTTAAATGTGTACTGCGCTCGACAAAGCTTCCCACCATTGTTGGACACATCAGATATTGCAAAAGATCTCAATAGGGACCACGTTTAACATAAATTTTCTCACCTCATGGAAGCTCTACACACAATGTGGACTATTGCTTCCTAAGGGGGGAGGAATGATCTAGGTGGATATTGGTGGCCACTCGCCTATTCCACTTGGATCCCAAACATTGTCTCTTTTAGATTTTTGGTTTCCTCAATTGTAGCACAATTTACTCTTTTTGGCAGTTTTTAGGGTCCTTAGCTTTTGAGACCCTAAACAACGTTTTTAGGGAAAAAGGAGAGACGAAAAAGACCCAAACTCACTTGTGAGTTTTCTTTCGCCTTCTCTTCGAGATCTTCGAAACGACATATTATGATAGCCAAACAGAGATCGTATGCCAAAGTTACGATCCCAAGAAGTTGATGTACCAATTTATCCAAATGGGGCCCACACTTTTGGCGCTTCATCTTCTAGGGTTAGGATTTTGGGTTTTTATGGTTTTCCATTGCTTCTTAATAATAAATAGGCCTTTGGGCCTCATTATAACATAGTTCAAAGTCAAGTACCCACAAAATCTCTTCTCAGAGATAAGCTACCATCATCTGCGCTATTCTTTTTTCCATTATGTTTTAAGCATATTTCAGTGTTTGATATTAATGAAATGAAGTGTTTTTTCTACTGCATCATTGTATTTATTTGAGTTAATAATAAAACCTTAGGATATTATTAATTTCTCGAAAGACCTCATGTGACCACAACCCGAAGGAGAGCATTGGATTCCTAACCCACCATAGAAACACTCAAATCCAATTAATGTGAGCATAAAATTCTACTATCCATTTTCTGAGGAAGAGATCTCGTGAAGCCCAATTTCATTATGAATGTAAAACCCTGCCTACATCCTTGATCAATTGTGTAATACATCCTATCCAACCTTTCACAGATATAATGCATCTTCGAGAGTAACCTATAACTATAATGAAATGTCTGATACTCTAGCTTCTCATGAATGCCATGTCCATTCATTTACTAGTGAACTCGGACACCATTGCTTCCTCTTTCATCCTAGAGATGCAGTTTAACTTAATATCAACTCCTAAAACTAGACTAGGTTCATCTTTCTTATGCTCCGTACACTTTTTTTTATTAATTTTGGAATAGTCTTCAGTTCCGGCTATAGTGGGTGTGATCGAGATTTTAATGAAGTACAACATCTTTGCATCACCTAGGTATGTCGCATAAGAAACCAGGAGGACAAGATAAGCATGGGGGTACCTAGGAGGAAAGAAGTTGCAATGTTGAAACTAACTGATGAAAAATGAAGAGGTAAAAGGGGACAAATGAGTGAAGGGAATAGAGATTTGAAGAGGGAGCCCATACAAGCTACTCAGTGGAGAGCAGGGTACACAAGAAAGCAATGTGATTGGGGAAGGGTGCATAGGTCAAGGGGGGTGGTAGGTGGAGGGGGGAAGAGAAAAGACACATAGTGTGTCATGTGGAGGAGCCACTCACATAGAAAAAGTGCTATGACCTAAAATATGTATCAAAGGTGTGAGAGGAGGGAACCCCACTAGAGAAAAGCATATATGGTAACATTCATAGGGGTCTTCAGGCTCGGGTCTTGTATTTTTATCTTCTATTCCAAGGCTAGCTATTGGTAAGCCATGTCCACTGATTCAAAAGCTATAAGCATGGTATATACTTATACAATTATGCTTATAATTGTGAATTCCTTCGCTGAATTAATTTACCCACAACTTCTTTTCAAATACAGAACATTAAATATTTCCTCCAAATTTTGTAGAATTGATGTGTAAGAACCCAACACTAACTATTTTTTTTAAATAATCAACTATTTTAAGTAAATCCCATGCAATTTGATATTCATAGCTTGCACTTGAGTTTCTAATCGTAGCAAGTTTACTATAGGTTCAATATGACCGCCTTAAAACTGACACTTACTCTGGTAATCACATTGTTGCATTTCATTTTTCTTCTTCCTTCGTAACTCTCTTATTTTATCTTCTATTTTCAGGGTAAGCTATTGGTAAGGCATGTCTATTGATTCAAAACAGGGTATATATTTATACAATTATGCTTATAATTATAAACTCCTTGGGTTAATTAATTTACTTGCAGCTTCTGTTCCAACAATAGACATTTCTTCCAAATTTTAACTATCTAATTTCGCTTCAATATTTTTTTAGATAATCAACTATTTTAAATTTTGATCATTATAAATGATATTTATATAACATTCTTTTTATTTAATCAAATCAATTAAAAACACCTTAATAAGTTTTAAAATAAATTTTAACATTTAAATTATTTTATCATTAAAATATTATGTAGAAATTTCTACCATTTCCGAATAATTATGGGTAATTGAAAGTATTTCAGAAACATTTTCCAAAATAGACACATATATCTCCGCGCCATTCACCGTCTAAGTCGCGGATATCAATATTCTCTGATAAGCCCTCGATCCGAATACTGGTTCTGGGATGAATCATCTGTCCACACAGTTGATCGTTCAATTCCAAAGGATCGTGTGGGAAATATATAGAAAACTTATTAAACCTCACAACAGACACGAAGTTGTCATCTTCAATTCTGCTCGTTAGGGTTGTTGTAGCCGCCGTTGAGCTTTGCATAGCAGGAGGAATAATACCTCCATTTGCCTCAGCTTCCGCTTCTAGGGCTCTCATAACAGCGAGAATCGATCCTCTCAGATATTCGTCATTATCATTTGCATACCTGTCTCGATATATTGCTTCCATTATTTCCAAACGAACTAATTCAAATATAGAAAATTTCTGAGACTCCTCTACTGGATGAAAGTCCTA
The DNA here is from genome assembly GCA_000404065.3 of Pinus taeda. Lineage (NCBI taxonomy): Eukaryota > Viridiplantae > Streptophyta > Pinopsida > Pinales > Pinaceae > Pinus > Pinus taeda. Next base: position 42,807 of record APFE030667398.1, on the reverse strand, counting down.
GCCTTTAAAATCGTTAATAGGAAATGAGAATATTGATCTTGAAATTGCTTAGGTTTAAATAGTGTTTTCGTTTGGGTTGTTGTTTAAGCCGACCTTGGAGCTTGCCATTGTATTTTAAGCTGCCAGACATGAAAAAGTAGTTTTGCACAGAGGTAAGCTGATGCACTTTATCAGATTTATAATGACACAATTTTATAAAAATATATAGTTTATTGAAATTAAAATTTTTGCTTTTTATATTTACTTGTATTAAATTATTTATAGTTATTAATGTAAGTAAAGTTTAATCTGCAAATAAATATTATCTATGAAATAATTTATTTAAATAAGCTGGAGGAATTACATTGAAATTACACTTTCAATATTTATTCTTAATGAAAGAAGAAAATTTATAAATTTAGAATCAACATATTTTAACTATAGAATAGATTTCCAAACATGCAAAATTGTTCCTCTAGTTTATGTGAGTCATGATTTCATTAAAGTCTTTTTTAGATAGATCATGTAATATTGTTTTGAATGTGTCAAATACATTTATGACTATTATACTAGAGTTTGGAACTAAAATCTTACAAGTACATAAATCTAATTTTGAAGTTTGATAATTAAAAGTTATAAAATATAGAAATATGGATAATTTGATCCAAAAATATAGAATCAAGTAAACACATCACCCCAAAAAATATTTAACATTTTAATAATAATAATAACCCAGCTTATACACTCTTGCACCTATTCAACATAATATTTTTTTAACTTCGAAATTATTTATTACACTTAGTTACTAATTACAAAATCATTTATAAGTTATAGTACTTTGGTTTACAAATTTTACCACTATGAGAAGAAACAATTGTCCTATTAATAATGTTTATCTTGCTTATTTATAATTTTTGTTTTTATGTTTAACAACATAAGTTCTATTTTGAAGGGGGGTAAACTTTCCAATTTTAAGGGAGACATCCAAATATATTAATAGCTCACAATAATAGATCATGTCACATTGTTTTGAATGTGTCAAAAACATTTAAGAATATAATATTAGAATTTGGAACTAAAATCTTACAAGTACATAAATCTAATTTTGAAAATGTACAATTAAAAATTATAAAATATAGAAATATGGATAATTTGATGGAAAAATATAGAATCAAGTAAACACATCACCACAAAAGATATTTAACATTTTAATAATAATAATAATAATAAAATAGCTTATACACTCTTGCACCTATTCAACATAATATTTTTTTAAAATTAGAAATTGTTTATTACATTTAATTACTAATTATAAAATCCTTTATAATTTATAGTACTTTGGTTTACAAATTTTACCACTATGAGAAGAGACAACTGACCTATTAATAATGTTTATCTTTCTTATTTATAATTTTTGTTTTTAAGTTTAACAACATAAGTTCTATTTTAAAGGCAGATAGACTTTCCAATTTTAGGGGAACAATCCAAATATTAAATAGCTCACAATAATATTACATACAGCTAAACATTACCAATATATAAACTGTTAATGAATGAATTGATCAATTATGAGCATAAAATGTAGAAGGGGGTATCTCAATAGGACAAATGGCACTAGAGTAGTGAGCTCTATTTAGTCGTCTTTCTATGTATCTTTTTCACAATAGTTTGGGCATTACGATTATAAATGGTAGAGATACGAAGAAGGATGATTGCTTTTAGTTATCCTAAAGGATTGAGCACTTATTTGTATGCAACCATAAAGGAGGGAAAGAATTTGACCCAATAGGGGGATGAATCTTTGGGACGGGGAAAACTAGGGAGAGGATTTCCTAGAGGAAATGGCAGTGTCTAAGATCGCAGAGTTTACCATGAGAAATTCTACAGAGATTAGAAGGGACAGAGCACTACCGGGATGGACTAAGCGAACTCAAAAGGAGCCACAACATTGAGTGGGTTTTGGATTCGTGGGCCATTGCAATGCGTGATGGAGCAATCGAAAGTCAAAAGAGAAGCAGATCTATGCTGGATTTGGTCCTGATAGGGAAAGTTGCGCGCCTCAATCAAAAATCATACTCTAGTTTTTCTCTCCCCATAAGAAAGGAATTTCGATCCGCCACAAATGTAGTAGGGGTTTATCCCTCTGGAGTTGCCCCAGAAGTAAATGTACTGCCAAAAATTAGATGTATGTGGAGATTAACAACTCACTATGGGAACCGAGCAATTGAAAGCGATGAGCGGAGATGGATTTGTAGTGTATTTTGACGAATTCAAGTATCTTTATAATAGATCTGAGGTATCTGGTCATTGTATTTCTAGAACGAGGGTTCCAAACAATGGCAGTCATGGTAGTCAGATCTAGCCCTGTAACAGCCCACATCGGTTGCAAGAATTCTTGTTTCATACCTAGCGCGTTGACAACAGCTCGATTTGAGCTAACTGGAGTGCAGTGCTTGGATCCTGCGTTGGATAACAGAGACCCTGAATGGATTCTGCAAGGACTTGGATTGGTCCCTCTCACTGCTTGAGGGCACATTAACAACAGATCTGCCAAGGATCCAACAGATCGAGCAACCTATATCAAACCCAGATCGGGAGGCATGTTCACCAAAAGCCTTCTTTTGATCCTGGATTGCAGCAACCAGCACAACTGTGGGGGCATGTAGATGCCAAGATACCCCTCTGGCCTGAGCTATAGGCCCAATGCACAGAAGAAGAATAGAATGGCAAACAGAATGGGGGTATAAACCTTACATCTACCACTGATCAAATAGATCTAGCGCCCAACAAACAAACTGGTCTACACCAAACCCAGATCTCGAGGCCGCATCACAAAAGGTCTCCTCTCTGCCCTGGATCATAGCCTTAGATCATAGATCAGAGCCGGCAAAAGAGAGATGTGATTATTGTGTAGCATGAGGAAAACGTCCCAATATTGGAGCCTGAAGCATCTACTCCTTAAATGCACAAAGGTAGAAAAAGTAATCTCTTTATCAGATCCATGGAAGGGAACATAGTATGCATCAAGATAGGGAGATGGGATGTGATAAAAACACTGAAATAGAGGATACAAGAAAGGACTGGAATCCCACCCTACAAACAACTCTTGCTCTACGCAGGAGAAGTTTTGTAGGAGGAGTGCAAGCTCAAAGAATACGACATAGGCAACGATTCAACCATTTGTCTTAGTTGAAGACTCTGAGGTTGTTCCTGTTAGCACCTAAAGTCACCTTAGGCTGAAAGAAGGCAAAATTCAGGGTAACCACAAACCACACTCAGTCTGGTAGCTAACCCTACCAGAGCAGGAGAGGACTCTCTCTGAGTCACACTCAGTAAATAAGTGAATGCAAAGGCCTGATATGACTTACAACGAACTATTTGTCTTAGGTTAGTAAGTGAATATGAATAAAATGAGTGATTTTTATGAATGAATGTGTTTCTGGGATGTTATGGGACCACTGGACCTCAATGAACACATAACTTAATACAAAGGAACGGATTATTTCCTGAGGCAAGGTAGGCGGAAAGCCTAGCAATTTAGTTTTAAGATAATGCGGAATGGAGAGATTGATTTAAGAGGGAGAAAAGGGCATGGACAACATGAATCCTTTTCAACAGAAGAATGAACACTGAACATGAAATTTTCCCACAGGCAGAGCAATAAAATTGAATTCTACCTTAGCTAACTTAAAAAATTTCAATGGAAATGAATCTAAAATGAGCTATGAAACATAACAAGATACATATGAAACATAAGAGACACATTTGCTACACTCACAACCACATGAATCTCATGAAACAGAGCCACTCCCTTTCATTAGTCCTTTGTAAAAAATATACAATGCAGAAACAAAGTTTCTTTCCCACAGTCTCACAGAAGTTACAAGCCAACCAACCCTTTGCAAATGGTTTGCACACAATATATAGAATGTTCCATGAAGAGATAGAATTCCCAAGGGTTGGGGAGTTACTCGAATCATTACAAAATGAATGTGGAGAGCCAAACAGCAGCTACAGGTGCAGCGCCACAAACATGACAAATGGCTTGGGTGGCCCTTTGCCTTCCTTTGCCTCTTGGATAACTAACCATCTTGAGTGAAAATACTTATAAAACCACCTTAGGTGCCGAAAAATGGAAGTGCATATGAGTGGGCCCACTTACAAAAATTCAGGAAGTGAAATTTCGCGAAAGTGAGCTTGATCCTCCTCTGCTGGGAAGCTTATTGATTTTCACGGATGCTTTGCAGCTCCATGATCATCTTTTGGTCCTCAAGCTATTTTTTTCTCTACTCCAGATACTTGATGACCCATCTAGCTCTCTCCATATTGAGTATCAAGTCGTGTATCTTCGAGTCTTGCTCCTGAATGGTCATAGTAAGTTTGGCATTTTCTGCCTCTGTCTCTTCATCTTGAATGAGGATGACATTGGTCTCCTGTACACCTAATGGTCCCTCATCATCCACGGGCTCCTTTCCCTTGTCCAATACCTGTGTAGTCGATGCCGGAAGCAAGGCCCCTTCCACGCCGGGTGGAGATAACACTCGCTTTGCTGCTGCAAACAGGTGCCTACTGCCTCTGTGATATGTAATGAAAACTGGCATGGTAGTGGTCTCATGATGCTCATGCTGATAAGAATAACCACTCAACTCCTGCTCAGGCTCTGATAGTACCTCTGGTGTGCTGAAGAAGTCACGGGAGATGAAATCCTCCCAAGCAATGCCCTGCAATCCCAACTAATGTTCTACCAAAATCGGGATAAGAGCGAAGTGATACACGCTGTTAAGCTACTGCTAAGGGGTCTTATGCAGCATGAAGGTGTTCATCCTCTCTATATTCCTGCATATGAAAAACGGGAGGTTCATCATCCTCATCCTGGTAAAGTGCATGAGCAAGCGGATGTGATAGGCATACAGTCAAGATAACCTCCCCTCATAGCTGAAGTATTTCATGATCAATCTCATGAGTGGAGCGTACTCATTTTTCAAGTATCTGAAGGGAAATACTCTTGTGAGCTCATTCACGAATCTGGCTTTGATGTAAGGCTCATAGTGTTGCCTTTCCACCTTCTTCTTATGCCACTGCTCCCCAACATTTGGTATACTTGTTGCCACTGATATAGCTTCGGGTGTCAATGTGAAAGTAACCCCGACCAAGGTAGGCTGACCTCCATGTAGATGAATCACAAATAAACCGGCCAACTCATGATGAACTCTGACATTTGTCACCCTTTGACAAAATTCGAAACATGATAGGTGTTGGAAGCATGACATGGCAAGAGGGCATGCTTGTAACTCGGTGAGGGTAGTGGGTTCATCCCTGACATGTTTGCCACTCTTGTGGTGTCTCTTGGGAGCTTGCTCTTCTGAGGATGAGTCACTCTGTGTCTCCCTCTCATACTCGGACGAATGCTGTGATGACATGACCATAATGTGGACTGTGGTTCCGCTGCCCCTTTGATGATGATGGGAGGTTGGGTGCCTTTGAAATATCTATTACCAAGGGGAACAATGAAACAGGAACTGTTAGGAAGGGAGTGATGAAATGGGGATAGGTTTTATAGGGGAAATTTTTTAGGGATATGGGAGGAGTTTGGGTATTTTGATGGGGTAGGGTTTTGGGGTTTTATTTCAGCAATAGGAGGAGGGGAATGGGAATATGATTTTGGTAGCATTAGGGTAGTGATAATAGGGAAAAAATGACATAGGGGAATAAGGGACAGCAGTAGGGTAGGAAAAATAACCTTGGCAACAACAACACTGTTACACAACCCTAGCAAAATGGTTTTTCTTTGGTGTCTTGTTGTGTTTGCCTTATGGAATGTTTTTGCATTCAATAATCGGCAATAACCCACTATCTCTTTATCAAATTTGATGCACAAGTGAGTTTAATAGCCTACCTTGCAATTAAAGGGGTTTCACAAAAAAATTGAAGGAGTTTTGGCATGTTCTAGGTGCTTTATCTCTGTGCGTCCCGCCCTTGTCTTCACCTCCAAACCGCTTCTAGCTCCTTGTTTTCTCCTTTGATTGTATGCGCCGCATGCAAATCCCAGTGCACCATGCCCTGGGTATGCGTCACGCCCTCAATAAAATTGCACAGTGGGCAGGCTGTGTGCGCGCTGTGCCCTATGTGTGCGCCGCGCTCCTGGTTATATGCGTCATGCCCTCAAAGGTCGCCTCCAACTCACTCAATCACTCACCAATGCACACGCATGCCTTTCCTACACTTCTCCAAGACTTGTAATGGCACAATGCATTTACTTTTGGCCAAATTTGGTATATATAGCCTTGGAAGAGATGGGTTTAATTTTTTCCTCTTCAAAAACCCATTTTTCTAATGTTTGAGTTTTGCACTTTTTCATTGACTTTAAAACACGCTGATTTTCACTTTCCCTTTGAAATTTTAGCTCGAATGATGCAATTTTCGGCACTATTTGCAGGGATTGCACGACAGGACATTTCGCCACGGAAACCATGACTGCATCCGAAAAAATCACTTGACGACTTTTTGGAAAACATTTTCATAATTGACGTTGTTTGACTTTTCTTCAAAACATAGTTTTGAAGAAGAGTTGGAGTCTATCCACCTGATGATGAAGCTTTCTAAACCATAACTATGTAAGGGCCTCACTATTTCCTGCATGGCTTTACTGGACATGTTCAAGTACCAAATGATGAATTCCTAGACCTAGACCTCGAAATGACCTTTGTCCTTTAAAGGACCAGACCTTGACTATCATGGACTTTGATAATGATTGACAAAAGACCTAAGCCAGCATGAGCCAGACATGAGGGGGAATGACTATCGTGACCTTCTCCGTCAGATTATGGCATGCCCCTAGTGGAATTCAACTGGGAGAATGGAGCAGGACACCTAATCATGAAATGCATAAAGAGTTTTGATCTCTGACAAAGGACTTGACCAGACCGACTCTAATAGTTCTGACACAAGCTCAAAAGGACCTGTTTCCTTCAAAGCTGTAGTAAAAGGGAAGATGGAAACTCAAGTGAAAACAAAACAACAAGCTACAACCCCTGGGGCCTACATCATCGAGCAGACAAGTCAGGACCCTTCATTAGCAATCGCCCTACCTGAGGTAAATGAAATACATGCTCATTATTTATGTAAAGTAGCAATATGTAGGTTTAATGGTGTTTGGCCCAAACTAGAAGCCCTTTGTCAATGGATTTACTCCATATGGACAAAAACCTGTGATCTCCATCTCTATTCAAAAGAGTATTTTATTGTCAAATTTGACACAGTAAAGGACAAGGAATACACGTTGAACGAGGGAGCATGGTTTTGGGGTAACGTTGGCCTTTTATTGACATCTTGGTTCCCATAATTTGACCCAAACACCATGGTGGTTTCCAAAATGCCACTGTGGGTAAAATTATATAACTTACCTCTACATTTTTGGCACTTTAAAGTATTAGAAGACATCGGCAATGCCTTGGAAGAATTCTTAAAAGTAGACAATGATTTCCTATCCAAGGATATCTATACATTTTCCAGGATTTGTGTGGAGGTTTATCTCAATCAAGCATTACAATCACATCCTCTTACTCCACAATGAAAAGCAATGGGCCTAGCCCCTTGATTATGAAAACACTACCTTTGGATGCCGCATATGTTGTCAAACTAGTCATCTACAAAGTGCATGCCCACAAAACAAAAAAGATAGGAAAGGAAGTAGCTAACAAAGACGAAAGGCTGGCAGTTTTCAGCCACATGGGCAGGTGACATAGCAGAGGAAAAAACACAGAAACTGCCAATATATTTCAAGAAGCAGAATATCTAGGAAATAATATAGAACTTAGCAAAGAATGGATTCCACACACCCTACAGAATGATGAAAATCAAATCGAATACTCAATAGATCCAAAGACAACCAATATATAGCAACAACGTGAGAAACACACCCCAGGGCAAGAAATTGGAGGCAACAAGCGAGCATACTCCACAGAAAGCTCAGATTCTGAAAAATAAATCCCCACTACCACAAACAAAGCACAAATTATTATTGTAACAGCCATGCCCAATAATGAAGTTTGGCATAAAGTGGAAAAAAAGGAAGGTAGGGAAGCATTGATCAATAGTAAATTATTTTTAGATCCTGTTTCTAGCGGGACAAGTTTTGATAAAGCATATGCTGTTTAAACATCTGCAACATTTAATTGTACTTAATATGAATAAAATTAGGATTTTTCCATGGGAAAAAGGAATCTTTGGTTGGAGCTTAAACATAAGAAGAATGAATGAAGATATCTAAAACTATAGTAATTATTGGCCATAAAGCAATAACATGCAACTATTATGAAATGCATGAGCAATCAGATTACAAATACCTAGAAATTGATTTCAACAAAATCTAACCTCGGATGATGTTTTTATGTTTAACAACATAAGTTATATTTTCAAGGCAACATTCTCGAAGAAGTTGCAGATTACAAATACCTCGAAATTGACTTCAACAAAAACTAAGTTGGGATTGTTGTAGAATGCAATAACTTTGGGGGCTTGGAAAGAATTTTATGCTTTTCAAAACAGGCATAGAGAGGCATACTTATGGGACTCGAAAAACACTCAAACTCTTTTTAGGCTTCTAGTGATTTCAATGATTCTCTATGGTTGTGAACTATGGGCAAGTAGTACATCTCACATGCATGGGAGACAAGTTGATCAAATTCAAAAGTGTTTAATTAAAAACAAACTTAAGATTTAAAGTAGTGCAGTTCCTTATGCTCTATTGTTAAGTGAAGCACGGGCTTCTCCTATTGAAGCAATTGCTATGGTACGAGTCATAGGGTATTTAAAAAAAATTGAGGAAATGGAAGAGGGTAGATGGTCTAAGGTTGTCTTTAATGACAAAAAAAAAATTGATGCAACAAAATAAGAAATTTTTTAGTGAATGAGACATTTGCTTGAAGACCTATCCCATAAACAACAAAGAGATAAAATCTTTTATAATGGATTAGTTCGACAAGCGCGTACTTGGGATAAGGAGCTAGGAAGAAAGAAAGAATACTATATTGAGGTGTTTAATCCCACTCATAGTCATAAACCAAAAGCATACATAGAGGCCAATATCTATTGGAGAGCCAAAATTCTTAATGCTTAATTAAGGACCTAATTATCATCAACTCCATTGTGAAATAGGGCGAAAAAGGCCAAAACAAGTGTGGGAGGAAAGAGTATGAATTTCTTGTTCTTCCATAAAAGTGGAAACGTAAAATAATTTCATTTTAGAAAGTGAGGCCTTCAAAGACAACAGGGATATGCAAATATGTTGGTAGCTAGCTCTTGAGATAATCTATTTAGCCATTTTCGATAATATGGGAGCATTATTATGAAGCTTCACAGAAAAAGTGTTGAATACATCAAGTAGATGAAGAAGGAATATGTCCCATAGGCTATATTTAGCCTCATGGAAGTTAAAATAAATTCTTACTCTCTTTCCTTCTTTCTTTCTTAGGATGTCATCCATAATATTCCAATATGGAAAATTTGTCACTCAGATCATACATACTAATAAATAACTCATAATGCGGTTGTTAGTTGCAAATCAAGATTATTAGTGGAATTATTACTAAATATTAGTCATAATCACAAGAAAAAACATAATTATCAATTTTGTTCTGGAATATTTCTAACCAAGGTTTCACAATCCAATATGGAAAGAAAAAACTCATAAAAGAGAATCATAATTATTTCTATCAAATGATGTATTTCGAATATGTCTTTAAATGCCTAACTTAAGGGTAGTTAGATCAAAATTTCACACTATTCTTTCTATCATTGGATTTATCTTCATCTATAAATAATGAATTGAGTTTATTCTATCTATGTAAGCAACTCATATTCTGTATGCATCTATGCCAATAAATTTTTATTACAAAACAAGTTATATTCACCGAGTCTAATTTTTTTTTTTGTTAGGTTACAAAGCTTGAGGAAAACTCTAGGACACTTCCCCTCATTTCCAAACTAGTTTCCTTTGAAGCATTCCATTTAGAGTTTATATTGTGTAATGGATCGATACTTGAATCCAAACCCTTATGGAATTTTTAAACCCACTTTTTTTTTTCCTTCACACTAGGGACATCCTACCCCAAATGATTATATCATTATATAAGACCTTTCTTCTGTGATTTTTATCCTGCTTTGGTAGAAATTAAGTTAGGGATATTAGACGCTATGTTGATACCAAATAGAATTCTTGCAATTGAGATATAGAAAGTCATTTTGTATGATTCTAGTTCATAATAAAACCCTAGCATATTTTCCCTTTATTGAAATACCTCATCTGACTCGAACCGAAAGGGGAAGGTTAGGAGTCTAACCCACCATAGAACCACTGAAATCCACATAGTGTAAGAATCAAATTCCACTACCAATTTTCTGAGGAAGAGTTAATAGGAAGGCCACTTCCATTACCAATGTAGAAGCCTATTCTCATCCCGCCACAAGTGTGTAAGTCATCCTAGCTAACCTTCTGCAATGATAATGCATGTGGTAGAGTAACGTGTAAGTGTAATGAAATTTTTGATAGTCTCACTTCTCATGACTATGATCTCCACTCTTTTACTAGTGAACTTAGTCACCATTTCTTCCTCTTCCATCTTATAGATGTATTTTAACTTGATATCAACTCCTAAAACTAGACTAAATTCATCTCTATGATGCTTTATACACTTTGTTCTTGATTCTGGAATAGTCTTTGTTGCTAGTTACAGTGGGGGAAATCAAGAGTTTAAGGAAGTACCAACACTTTTCATCTCCTAGATATGTCGCATAGGAAACTAGTAGGAGAAGGTAAGCAAAGGTACCTCATAGGAAAGAAGCTGTAATTTCGAGATCACCTCATGAAAAAGGAGGTAAAAGGGGATAAATGACTGAGGACAATAGAGATTCGAAGACAGGGTATGACAGAGTCGTTAAGAGGAGAGTGGGGTACACAAGTGAGGAATGTTATTGAGGAATGGTGAATAGATTTTCGCGGGGCAGAGGAGCGGGGGGGGGGGGGGTGGCGGGGCTGCGGGGGGTGCATAGGGGATTCACTCAATGAACCTCTGGCATATCACCTGCATTCGTGGCATACTAAAAATAACGTTATTTTGACTACATATTATGAAATACTTCTAAAAATCACATTATTTAACCCCCAATGAATCTGAACCAAATACACATTCCCGATTAAAAAAACCCTACTTTCGCTAGATATTTTAGGTATCCATTTTTCATTAATATTTTTCATACCCCTTTATATTTTTTCATTAACTTTGAGCTCCATTTTTTATACCTGCCAATATAAAATACCTTTACGTGTTATTATATGCTAAATATATTATATCATATTTTTTTCAACATATATCCCCCAGTATGAACCCACGTAGTATGATATTGCTACCCTACTGAAACCCATATGTGGGGGGTGGTGACAAGTGGAGAGGGGCAGAGAAGAGACACATAGTGAGTCATGTGATGGAGCCACTAAAACAAAGTGAGTCTTGTGACCGAAAAGATGTGTTATAGGTATCAAAGTTGGGAACCCGACTAGATAATATTGTGTGTCGAATCATTCATAGTGATCTTTGCAGTAGTCAAATTATTTCAAGTCCATCATGGGTCTAGAGTGGTCAAGGTTCATAGCCCTATTCCATATTTATTGAACCATAAAACCTAATTGTGTATTTAGAGTTATCACAAAAGCCACATCAGGTTTTCCTAATTGAGTGCTACATCTCATGGGGGCATCACTAAGGGAGAAATACCATTCAACATGGATTCATATTGTGGGATATATATTGAGGAAAAAATGACATAATATATTGGGTGATATATAGAGGATAAATGGGTTTTGTATTGGTTGGCATAAAAAATGGAGCTCAAAGTTATTGAAAAAATATAAAGGGGCATAGAAATTTAATAAAAAGATGGATACCTACAATATCTAGTTAATTAGAGTTTCTTTTTAATTGGGAATCTATTGGTAAGGCATTAATTAATGTGAGTTTTAGAGGCATTTTCCAACATGTAGTCAAATTAAGTGTATTATTAAGTATGCCACGAATGCACCTGATATATCATAGTTTAATTGAGTGAAGATCTCATGCTACATCTATACTCGAGAAGTTATAGTAAGACAAGATAGATATCTACTTTTTGAGACTCGATGGAATCTATGTACATTATTGATACACCATTCAACATATTCAACCAACTTTATTACTTACAAGCAAAAACAATTATATTTCAACATAAAAATTTATAACTAACCATTAACATTAACATTAATTTCGTTACAATTATTAGAGACAATATTGCATATAATATTCAAACAGGCAACATATGTATTATAATAATAATAAGTTGCACCTGTGAGTTATGTATGCAAAGTTGGTGCATACAATTTTGAGCGATGGATGTACTCTTGGTGTGCTTTGTCTTGTCTTTCGCATGGCATAGTGTTGTGGGGTCTTCGATGGTCTTAGTCTTGCATGATGGTTCAATGCATGTGTTGCTTTCGCTTATTACTTGATATCTCCGGTGTTATCACTCAGGTTTTCCCAAAATTTATAAGAAAGGGAAAGGAGGCCGAGGTAACCACAAACCAATCTCTTAGATACAGATTCTAGCCAATCTGCATCCAAAGAGGGCTCTCTCTTTAAATTTTAGCTTTGTTTTGAAAGATGTTAGGCTAGTTTTGAAGTTTTGGACTTTTGTCTGAGTTTGGATCGTGGGATTCAATAGCAAAGGGATAAGATTCAGTAGTTTAGGCCATTGGGCTAATGGAGTGAAGTAAGATGGCTTAACTAGACTTGGTTTCTTAACAAAGGATGGTTTCATAGGGCAAGATGGTCAAACAAGGAACAAACAAAGACTTGGGATAAATGTGATGATTTCAAAATGGGTGAAGGGCAGTTAAGAATCCTTTAACCTTTTTGAAAAGGGAATGTGGATGATTAATAATAAAGAGTAGCTAAGTATTATTTAATACATAATCAAAGTGACAGAACTAGAAAACAGGAGTAATTAAGATTTCACTGTTTATTCTAATTCAGAAGAAAACATAGAAAATGATAACTTTTGAAGACAAAATGCAATCAAGCATTTTCTGAATTACTCTTTTTTGTTTATCATTCAGATGTGAAACATAGATGATATAATAAACAAGGAAAACTTTAAAACATAAAGTATAGAGGACTTATTGATCTAGTGTTTGATTTAAGAAATCTATGAAAAGTCCCTTGCATTAATTCTTTGTCAAACAAGCCATGCGAAAATTTGATCCAATCAGCACTTTACTCCAAAAACCAGTATTACAGCAATGTATATGAATCCACCCTCAATACTCCAATTGAGGGAATATTTATACAAAATATCTCATAACAAAGTGAGATATATTCTAGTGATGACTAATCATTTTTACAAGAAAATAGAGAGAACTAGTCTCGAAGATAGGAGGAAAGAAAACAGATGTTGTGCTGTTCCTACTTGTGCTGAGTGTGCTAGAGGCAGGTCCTTTTATTTGGCTTGCTGCTATCTTCTTTAGTAATTTTATGCTGGATGCCCTATTTTGACTGATAATCTTTACCTGCTCTAATACTCTTTTACTTGTTTTGACCATCGTTCACCTTTATTCATCTAACCATAGTAAATAGCCCAAATTTTACCTTTTACCAAAGATAATATTTACAAAATTTCTAACATATCTTCCCACCATTTCTTCTCTGGCAATTTGTGCTTCTGAAGTTTCCTTAGAATTTCATCAGTCTTTGTATAACTAAAAAAGTTAGGCTGGATGGTGAGTAAGTGCTTTACCTCATGTTCAATATAAAATAAGTTCTCTAAGCTATCGTAGAGAACTTGGCCTGTTGTTATTGGGAAATCTAGTGCCCACTCGGAGCTGCTAGTCCCACTAAGACTTTTAGCTATCTTAGAAACAAACAAACTAAAACTACTTTCGCTTTCCTTTATGAGAAGTAGATAAGATGGGAACAAAGGACACCAAACTCAGTCTTGTGCTTGGTTCCTTGCTTGCTTCCTCTCCCTTCTAATAGATCTTCGCCGCTCCTTCTTCATCTACCTAGCTTCAAAGAGCACCTGTGGAATCAAAGCAGGATAATACTATCGAAGAAAAGAGATCTACAATCACAAACAATATAGGACCAGATATATATTGACCACACAAATGCATATATCATCAAACATACAAGAATGTGGAGGAAAACTTAAATAGATTTATTAATATCAAGAATAACAAAGAGGATTACAACCAATTGTTTTGACCCAGCGTCATCCTCTCAGCATGAAAGCCCTTCTTCACCTCATGAACATCTTAGATCACCCAACACTATGATTTTACACGAGGAAACCAACAACACTTCCTTACAACATACAAGATTCCGGCCTCTAGATCTTTGTGATGAGGGATCCATATATAGATGATTGTAGGGGGGTGAGTCAGCTTCTAGGATTTTGATTAGTGTCCTCTCTCTGATAGTTCTTGATTCAACTTGGAGATTGATGATCTCTTACTCATCCCTGGGCGAATTCAATGAGGCAAGTCTCGTAGGAGAAGTTTCTGGAAGATTCCATGATCATCCACCTTGCAAACTGTCTCTGCCATTTGTCTACTCTCACCCATCGCACCCTACAGAAGGGCTTTCCAGTATGCATTGCACCTTTTACATTGAGCAGGTGAGATGCATCGCACCCTCAGCATTGGGCAGTCTGTATGGTCCAGTTTTGACCAGTTCTGAGCAGTTTTCCGTGGAGAACTTCTAGGAGATGATGTAATCAGTTGACCTTGTTGCTTTAGGGTGTGAAGCAACACTTTTAGGGATTTAAAATCCCTTGGTTTATGGACATGTATGATTGGGGTTGTAGTGCCCATAAATGTCTATAACATTTGCCCCCTAAAACATGAGGTCATTAATCTTTTGATGTTGGGTGAAATGCTTTATCATGAGGATCCAAAGTTTTTTCAATCTGGAAGGTGACCTGTAATAAGATACAATATAATACATTATCTTCATAATATTTTTCTGAGGTGGGCATTCCCATGCTCAGATTTATAAATTCATTTTCATGTATATAGGACAAACAAACATCTGTGTAGTAGACTGATGATTCGAACGGAATCATCATCCTTTGATTCGGATGATCATCTATTTGGCAATGATGTACATTTGATGTCTTTATATTCCTGAATATATCACAACCTGGATGGATGAAACTAGTTCCAGGGTCTTCAAACTCATTCAATCTTCACTCGAAGTGCAAGTCGATCCATGTGAAAGATGTTCTGGAGTCGAGCATGGAAATACATCAACTGATTACTAGCCAATGATGTAAGCCGTTAACAGGCACGAGAGGAATCACTGATAATGATGATGACCCTCAAGGTACTACAATACAATTCACGTGGTGTGGAAAAGGGACTTGGCATTAAACACCACACAAAATCTTTTGGTCGAAGGCCACTAAAGTAAACCTGTCGTCGGAAGTGAGAAATTTGCCATCGAGGCATGCAAGCTTCAAAGTACTGAAAGGGTTGTTCCTAGGTCGACTTCTTGGATAACGAGATGATGTCAACAAGAAGCGACCCATCATAGGAGGGCCTTAATGAATCCCACATCTACGACATGGAATGGAGGAAATGATTATGGAGGTGAAAATGATCTAATGATATAAGGTTTAGGGTTGCGGTCATGAAAGAATGGAGCGTGAATGTATTGTACTGGATGAGACACAGGTGAATTCTCTGAGCAACTTCTCTTGAACATATTGGCGACATTGAAATGGATTGGTAGTGTTAACCACAAAGATGGATGGCACGATGGAGCAATGGTGATATGACCGGTGACGGAATAACCCAACCTAACTCGGACGTGGAGTGAAAGTGTCATGTTCAAGAGCAACTTGCTACCAATAAAGTTTCTTCAAGTTTTCTTCCCAATTTTCCCCAATCAATGTTGACCAGTACCTCTTTAATTTTATCAAACTTGAGGAGGATAACATATGCTTGTTCTATAATTCGCCCTTCGGGCGAATTCGTTGCTATGTTTTAACGAGCCCAGTGAAAGTGAAACTTGTTCTCGTCCATTTGGGCAAGTTTGTCGCTATTGATTTTAACAAGTTTAACGACAATGATAACTTGGTCCTTTTTCAATTTTAGAGAGTCTGAAAATGGATGGAAAGCAAACTCCAATAATCCTTTTCCATCATATAATCCCTTAAGTCCAGAAAAGTATAAAATAATACGAAAGGGATGAATTTTCGATAGTTTTAACGAGCCGAACAAGACAAGCACTCGATCTTTTTGTGTAATAATCCCTCAGGTCCAAAAAGATTAAAATCTAGAGGAGGGATAGCACTTCCGGTAGCTTTAACGAGCTGGAGAGGCCAATTGCTCGTCTATCTTTTCATATTTTACGAGTGAGGGGAAAAGAGCTTAAAGGAGACTTGTTTTTTGAGGAACGAGTGGTAATTTTGGGTAGCAACTGATTCTAGGTAAGGTTTGGAATTTTCCAATCATGGCAGTGTCACAAGGATGGCTAATGGAATCACTCATTGCAGATGTTCCTCAAAAAGGTAAACAATCAAATGGAGGCATATGATCGGCTAAAACAGAGTGGAGGTGATGATGAGAACACAACCAAGGCTCAAAAGCTGATGATAATGCATTCACAATGGTTATTTACCAGAGATTGGTTCATTTTTTAATGAGCATAAACTCTGGGGGAAAGATTTGCTCATTCCTTAGGTTTAATTTTTAACGAGCTTGAACTTCACATAAAAGCTGCTTGTGATAATGATCATTGATTATTTGATTCACTGTTAGCACTTTGTTCTTTCAATGGTCGTACTACCTGCTCAATTACTTCATCAAACCAATTAGAAATGCAAACACATGCTTCAAAAATGAGTCAAAACACTAATACCTTTCTAGAATTACGTGAATAGTAATTTAAAAGTGACTTTTACCTCTCATTTTACCATTTCATTTGAACTTGGTTTGTTGGAGCTCTGGAGGTGCTTTTCCCCCTTGATTTTCACTAGCTGATTCTGGGAGATTCTGTGGACGATTCTTGGTGCCATTTGGACCAGGTAGGAGCTAAACCTGTGCTCTTTAGTTGCATTCTTTCCTTTTTGAATTCTGAGCATGTTTTCCTGCTTTGTTGAGCCCCTAGGGTTTGAAAAATTCGCCCTAACCCCACCACACCCTTCCTATATCGAAAGGTGCAATGCATATTGGATTGGTCACTGGCCAGTCAATATGCATCACTCCCAATACACTGCTCGGATGCGATGGGCGCAAGGAGGGAAAATTTTGCACTGTTTTTTCATGGAATTTTTTCTTGTTTTTTGCCAAATCAGGACCCTGACTCTTCTCTTGTTTTTTTTCAGAGATTCATCAGAGAAAAATGGTTATTACATGGGGAGAATGCAAGCATGAAGAAGAGGACATGGTTTCTTTACATGATCCAGGTACGATAACTGCACTGCGGAACTATGGCCTGCTCAAGCTTTTTCGCATCTCTAGCATGAGGCAACAAATCAACTTGTTGCAATATTTCCTCTATGCATGGGGTCCTACCAACTAGGTGTTTTAGATTAGAGGCAAAGCCATCCCCTTTACTATTGTGGACATCTATTTTCAGACCGGTCTATCGAGGCATGGTGCCCTTCTCTCATTATCAAGTTCTGCCCGTGGGGGCGAATCCGTGAGAGATTACATTCACCAGTACTGCAGAGAGGGATCTCAGCTGAGTAGGGACAGCAAGATCAACATCCAAGATGTCACTGCCTGGTCCTTGAGGACCATTCTATTCACTTTTGCTAGACTGGCTGGTAGTGTGGCTCTTCACATGGCTAACAGGTCTTATATATAATACGCCTTAGAATACCTCGAACCGAAGGTGTTCAACTGGTGTAATGCAGTACTCCCCATGATGAAAGAACAACTGACCAAGGTGAAAAATGGAAGATCTAGGAATTTTGGCTATGGTTCTATTTTGACTGCCTTTGCCTTGCAAAAGATCCCACTAATGCAACCGCAGTACATTTCACTTGGTTTACCTCCACCAACTGAGCCATGGATGCAGAGATGGGTTGACTTCATGGCCCAATATGATGGTTAGTCCCAGATTTCTTTCTCTGACACCTTCTTCAAGTGGTTCAACCACCAAGAGATGGTTTATGCCGAGTGTCCATATGCTGGTATGGATTTCTAGGGTGACCCGGATTTAGTGTTGTTGACTGGTGAGCAGTGGGGTGCTATAGGTAAATTCTTTGACCATATCTCTGTTTATTGTTTTTATAATGTTCTTATGCTTTCTTTGATCAAGACTAATTAAAGCTCATGTGCTCATGGAGAGATTGGACCAGTTCGACTAGTAGTACACCTAAGAGCACCAACTGCCGCTCTAGCAGGAGAGGCTATTGGGAGGGCCATCCTTCACGACCTTGATGTGGTTGAGACTCTTTCAGCATTGGAGGATCAGGTCGAGGGTCTCCCTCTTGGGATTCCTGATGTGAGGACAAATGAGCTACCTCTGAGGTTGGAGCGACATACTATTGGTGTGCCGAGTCGATGGACTAGGCTTTTAAGCATGATTGCACAAGTGGTGACTTGTTATCACTAGCATCATTAGACTAGGGTGACCCCTAGCATTTTGAGTTTTGGGTCATTTGACCAATTTTGTCTTGGTTACAGAAAATTATGTGTAAACCATACACAGTTATATATACACACACACAGCAATATAATATTATTATATATAATATATATTATATATATATATAATATTTTATTTTCGAAGCTCTATTTTGGTTAAGTTACATGATCCTGATGCAAATATTGATGCAATGCTTCTTTTTATAAATGTCACAAATGTCTATCTAACACATAATTTTCCAATGAGTTTGTTAATGTGTTTAAATTTCTGGAAATATGTTGATATTGAATAGAATCGAACTATCTTTCCAAAATCTTGACCCTTAGGAACATGTGGTAGATAGCTAGATTCCGTACAGAGTAGATACCAGTGAATTGTAGAATGATGAGTTGTGAGTCTAGCCTGATGACAAGTCACCATATGCCATGTGTGATGGAATCAGAGAGGAGTTCTATCAACACTATATTTAGCCATATTTTTCATTGACCGACCATTACATACCCCTCTGAAACTCACTAATTCGCCGCTAGGATCAAAGATGGCCCAGGCCGCAGAAGATAGGTTTTGCAAACTACGACTCTCTCCGTCGACATATGTAGCCAATGGTTCCAATAGGTTTGACATCTGCAACAAAAGAAAAAAGTGGATCACCTAACCAAAACAATTACCCTTAGCGAAATCAAAAATGTAACAAAGGCATAGGGGTTACTATGCTGAGTTAAGCATAGTAACGCTTGAGGTACAATCCATAGCGGGGTTGCGCCAGTGGAATCCCATCATAATGCACCAAATCGTAGGCTCCTTTTGCTAATACACTCTTAATAATATAGGGACCCATCCATAAAGACTTGAACTTATTTGCTCCCAACTTATCGGACTCCTAGTCGTAAAGCAAGACCAGGTCACCTTCTGAGAAGACACGAGGTTTGACATTTTTGTCAAACTGCGATTTGACTCATTTCTTATGGGCTTCATTAGCCGAAGAGGCATCACGAAAATTTTCATCCAATTGGATTAATTCCAAGAAATGAGCCTCTTCTTTTGAAGTTCCGGGGAGAAGGTCGACTGCAAGCTTGAGGGACAAGATTTCACATTGAACTGGCAAGATTTCTTCCAAGCCATACACCAGTCGAAAAGGTGTAAACCCAGTCACATTCCTCACCGATGTCTGATATGCCCACAAGGCCGAGCATAATATTAGGTGCCAACTCTGTTTATTGACTCCAATCATCCTTTGTAGCATGCGCTTCAGGACCTTGTTGATTGCCTCAACTTGTCCGTTAGCTTGCGGATAATACAGTGTAGAGCTGTCATGGGACAATCCTAACTTGGCAGCCAACTCAACCATCATATGATTGCTAAAATGTGATCCATGATTTGTGACTATGGCCTGTGGAACGCCGAATCTGGAGACTAGATGATTGAAAAAGAAGAGGGAATCCGTTTTGCAGCTGTTGTTTAATGTAGGCATCACCTTGGCCCATTTGGTAAAATAGTCTACTGCGACTATGATATACCCATGCCACTAGGCTGAGGTGGGGTTACATGTCATAAAATCTATGCCTCATTTGCTGAATGGCCCAACAGCTACTATTGGCTACAGAGGTGCGGGTGGTATTCTGGTTTTACGATCGAAGATTTGACAGGCATGGCAACTTCTGACTGTAGTTATACAATCTTTGAACATTGTTGGCCAGAATTATCCTGCTCGTAAAATCTTTTGAGTTGTAGCATAACCAGATTGATGCCCCCCACACACGCCTGAATGACAATCATTTAGGACATTTTTGGCCTCCTCATGGGTGAGGCACCTCCACAGAATTGTATCGATATCATGACAGTAAAGCGTATCACTAACGATCACGTAGTCTTTTTCTTGGTATCAAATCCTTCGTTGTTCTGAGCGTGAGGTATTAGACCTGTATTTTCGGGTTTGGAGATAGATTATTATATCTCCATACCACAGATTTCTTGAAGATATCAGAAACAAAGATTCGTCCACGATTACTTCTTCGGATGTTGCATCGTTGGACGACGATGGGAGATCACATAGTAACTTCGCGAAAACTAGGGATTTCTTCGATTTGGATTTTTTTAATTCCAGATCAAACTCTTGTAGAATCGCTATCCATTTTGAATATTTGTGCCCCAGCAACTGTCGCGACAATATATAAGTCATGGGGTTGCAATCTGATAAAATGGTAGTTTTTCTGAATACGACATAGTGTCGAAATCTCTGTATCACTTGAACAGCTGCGAGAGCTAGCTTTTCAACGTAGGAGTACTTCATTTCTGTATCATTTAAGTTTCGGCTTAAATAATACATTGGATGTTCAATTCCATCATCTTCTTGAACTAAAACCATTGCTATGGTCATATCCGCTGTAGCCAGATATAGGTTAAAGTCATTTTGATAATCAGGAGTATACATTAATGATGCTTTTATTAGGGATTCCTTTAAAGCATCAACGGAAGCTTGCGCAACCTAATTCCAGATGAAGGGTATTTTTCAACACACGAGTATAACCTTTAGCAAGTTTGACGTAATTTAGAATGAACCTCCTCAGAAAGTTTGATTACCCTTGGAGTTTCTGAATCTGAAGAAAATTTGAAGGTGGATGCAAATCAATGATTGCCTAAACCTTACATGGGTTGAGACGAATCCCATCCTTTGAGACCACAAAGCCAAGTAAATGACCAGAACTAACACAAAACACACATTTTTGTGGAATGAGTCATATCTTTTAGTGTCGGCAACGTACAAATATCGCTCTCAAATGCTACGAATGATCGGTCCACTTTCACGAATGAGCTGAAAGATCGTCGAGATATGGTTGAACGATGTTCTTGATGTCATGGAAAGCATAATTCATTGCTCTGAAAAGTTTCCCCTGTGTTCTTTAAACCAAAGGGTAGCTTGCGATATACGAATGTGCCCCACGGACAAATAAATGAACTCTTTGGCTAATCCTGTGGGCAGATATTTATTTGATTATACCCGGAAAATCCATCGATAAACGAAAAGATTTCACATCCAGCGCATTCATCAATTATCTGGTCAATGAAGGGTGTAGGGTAGTTGTCTTTTAGACAAGCTTGATTTACATCCCTATAATCGATGCAAACTCTAATCATTCCTTGCTTTTTCATTATAGGAACAATATTCGATACCCAATCGGTTAGAGGAACTGGGTAAATGAAACCAGCATGGAGAAGTTTTTCAAGTTCTGCCTTGATGGCAGTGGCTTTCTTGGGGTGCACCTGCCGGAGCCATTGTCGTACCAGTTTGACATTTGCATACATCTTAATTTCATGTTCAACTATGCTCGAGTCAATGCCCAGCATTTCATCATATGACCAAGCAAAGATATCTCTAAACTTGCGAAAAAGAGCGTAATATACTTCCATTTCTAAAGGAGAACAAGATTTGCTGACATGAATATTCTCTACAACATCTATTTTTGTCGAGATATTTATGGCGATAGTCTCTTCAATATTGAGAGGTTTCACTCGGAATCCACTGTATTTACAATATTTGACAGAAAGTCAAAACCTGAGGGATGATCAAGCTCACTGGAACTATCCTCCTTACAATCCGAAATATGGGAACGATGGTGGTAATCTTCCCATGGTGCACCGTCATCATCATTGACTGAAAAATTCCTTCGTCTGTTAAATGTACTTGTGACCAATGATCTAAAAGGGTGCCATATTCCCTAGACCTATCTATCGATACACTTGATGAGCATTGGTTCGGGTTTGCCTCCCATGCCAAAAACATTCATTGCTACAATATTTCTATTGGGCTTGGAGGCAATACCTGTAGATGATCCATGTTATCGTTTTCGGACATCTTTTGAATAGAAGATATCATATTGTAGGTTCCCACCATTGCCACTTCTGCCAAATTTATTGGAGATGGTACGAAAAAAGTCCCCATTAATGTAGGGTCTTTTAGTAGGCCTACTCTGATATTTTGAAGCGAATGAGGGCTTTAATGGATCATTGGAATGCTTCCTATAACTTCTGAACTGTTGGGGAGAAATGTTTGTTGGTCAATGACCATAATTCCTCCTTGGAAGGGAAATGCAACCTTCGTGAAGTACGTTGAAACAATAGCAGCCATAACATATATCCAGGGCCCTCCCAGCAGGATGTTGTAATCGAGGTTTCTGTCGATAACTTCAACATCAATTTCTACTGTTTTGTCCCCTAGTTTGACTTGCAAGTTACTCAATATCCCATATGGGGTGTATGTTCATCCATCAAATGCTTTTAACGTTGTCGACGATCGTGACAAGGGTGGAGATCCTAAAGTTTTCCACCAACTCATTGACATAATACATGTAGGTGCCCTCCATCAATAATTGGTCGATGAATAGTTTTTTTGAGGGCTTTCACTTGAATAAGGAAAGCCAGTTGTGTTGGTAACTGAGGATCATATCCTTTGTGATTAAAGGCCACAATATTGGAATCCATTGGGTCAATCCCACCTATCACTGAAAATAAAGTGTGCTTTTGGGAGGGGCAATTTTGCAATACCTCAAGTGTCGACATAGCGGACGGCGATTGGGCCAGATCCTCCACTATATTATAATGTTGTGCTGCTCTGGCACGAGGATTAACCGTCGATTTGTGTACTACTCCCTTTGGCAGTTTTATTGTTAGTTCAGGCGTGATGGCTGGCACAACTTCAGGTGAAGCCATTGTCGAATTACTAGGTTGATCATTATCCTTGTTGTTTAACATTTGTGGATTCCTGTAATATTTATTCCTTGTTGATATCAAAGCATCATTTAGCTACTTGGAAACTGACAACATTAGCGCTTGGGATGGGGAAGCATTGTTGCTAGCAACCAAATTTGTTCCTGGGTTCGGAAACAGATCAGTCAATACTTCTGAGGTTTTTGAACTCTTGAAGAATTTCCTAAGCTCAACTTTATATGGACACTTTCTCGTCTAATGATCCTCATCACATATAAAGCATGGATAACTTAGTGTCCAACCTCTAGACGGGTTTGCGGAAGATTTTTTAGGAGACGACTCCTCTTGTTTCTTCTTCTTCCCTTTCTTTTTCTTCTTGCCTCCTGGTTG
The DNA here is from genome assembly GCA_000404065.3 of Pinus taeda. Lineage (NCBI taxonomy): Eukaryota > Viridiplantae > Streptophyta > Pinopsida > Pinales > Pinaceae > Pinus > Pinus taeda. The sequence continues at coordinate 19,051 of APFE030667398.1, read as the reverse complement.
CTTGGGTTCTTTTCCTTTGTCAGTTGACACTACATTTACTTCTAAGGCGAGAAGTTCTTCATTTGCATTTTCACTGGAAACGGTACAGGCCTTCTTTGACGTAGCCTTTACGGTTTCCGTGCTATTCGTACCTATCACGCCATCACTGGCATGAGAGTCTTTGTTTGATTTAGGCGGGGGAGGAACGGAAAATTCCGGTCTAGGAGCATCATGGATTTTATCGTAGAGCATGCTAGAATAAGTATAGATCAAGTCTAGATATTGTGCACGAGCAATAACTTGCTCTTTAGTGACAACTCCTCCCTTTGCCACATCTTCTGTAATAGAAGGTAACAATGAATTAATAAACCATTCAGCCAACAACTAATCAAGAACATATGTTTTTACCATTCTACGATGACATCGCCACTCATGAATATGATCAGATATGTGAGTGGCCATCATTTGTTTGAAATTGGTAAGAAGCTCTATTCCCGTTTCATACGTTATGGGTAATTGAAAATGGGTTTAAAAGGTTGTGGCTAGGGTATTGAATTTATCAAATGAAGCTTTAGGTAATTCGATATACCATTTTGCTTCCGGACCAGTTAGTGTTCGCTGAAAAAGGTGAAGCCTGATCGAATCATCATTGAGAGTGTTTGACGAACACCACAGATGAAAGGTCATCACATGATTCGATGGGTCTTCACCCATATTTCCATTAAATTTAGGAATATCTGACGAAAGTTTATGTGGAATCGATGGCCACCAAGGGGCGTAGGCAATTGGATAGTTCATTAGTCAATTTAGATCTAGTAACTCTAAACTTGCCACGAAAGGAAACTGTTGATTCAGGCTCGGTGAAGCATACCTAGGATGAGATGGAATTGCCTGAGCAGTTGGTCTTTGCATACCAGCATAATGCATTTGATGCTAGTAACTTTGGTAAGGTTGATGGCATGACTATTATGATATGATATATGTTGACCGTTTTAAATATACGGCTGCCCATTACTTGCAAAGACTTCTTGCTCAGATCCTTGGTAAGCTTGTTGGAATTGTCGTTGTTGGTAGTGTACCATCCATGGTTGTGAAGCCATGAGCTATTGTCAAGTACTGACTGTTTAACCAAGATGAGGGGTAATGGTCCCCGTTTGAACCTCGGTCATTCCACTAGTCAGTGATTGTGGTTGCATCGCAGGGACAAGAGGTTGTTGTATTACAACTTGAGAAATCTGAGGTTGGCATACAATAGGCAATGCCTGTACTTGCGACACCGTCTCAATATCTGGCGTAGTGGGTATACTTGACATAGGTAAACTTTGTTGCATCGAGTATACAACTCTTGGTTGTTGAGGCAGTATTGGCACCCATCTGCTAGATGTAATTCCAGCATACCCTGAATTCTGTTGTGAACTCTTGTATGGTTGTCCTCCTACAGGAGACAATGAAAGGGTATAATGCCCTCCATATGGCGGTAATCCGGTGCTCAAAGGAATGATTTGCCTCTAGGGACTGGATTAACACTGCGAAGGATCAATTTGTTGAGACTCAACATAAGAGATTTGAGATATTGTTCCAGATGAACAAACGGGAATAGTCCATACTGTCGAAACAGCCCCTGGTTGGATTTCATCCAGTGATTGGGAGCTAGTTGGGACAGATGGCATGCCGGTGAACATTGTCAGAGTAGCAACAGGAAGTTCTACCACTGTTGTGTTGGATGACATAGTCCTAGATGTCGACAGTTGTTCAGACATAACTAGTCTATCCAAAATATTCCTCAACGATTCTTCAGGAACTTCCGATGGCGGGAGACTAACTTCTGATGAAGAAGGATATAGGGTGATCCTAGATCCAAATTATGATGGAGCGATAGACAAAGGATGCTCTATAATCTCTTCTATGGAAATCAATCCAGGCGAAAGAGGTAGACCATCAAGTCCGTAAAATATTTATGTTGCCAAAGAAGGTATAGGTTCTACAGCGACTGATGTTTGGGGGGTAATGCCTTCCGAATCAGTTGCAGATGGAGCCAATTCGAGAATAAAAGTGTTTGCCATCACACTAGGATCAGTTGTAATGTCCTTTTGTGGCTGCGGAATTTCTTCTCTAGAGGCAGGGATACCAGAAATGTTCTGAGTAACCGGACTCTCTGAGGATGTCAGAGTACTTGCTCCAACCAACCTAAGGGACTTCAATCTAGTCAAACGAGTTCACTTTGTCCGGAATAGTTTCGTTTCCAGAGTCAACGACGGTTGACTCATAGGCCTCCGTGAACGGCGGGGTTTTTATTGACTTTCTTCCATGATTGCGGATTACTCGATCAACTCAAAATAATAGGGGAAAATGATTCTGAATTAAATGAATTTTAGATGCTTTGACACAACTTGTTTTTTCAATTTTTAACAGTTGAGAAAAAACAAAAGATGAATCTAGTCAGCTTCGATTTTTAATGAGCCTGAAGTGACAAGTGCTCAGATGGACCTTTTCCTTTAAGGAGTCTGAAAAGGAATAAAAGATACTACTCTAGAAATATAGACAGAGGGATTACCAAAGCAATCGTAAAACTTGAGAATACTTTTTATGCTACGGCAGTCAATCTTCCCAAATGCTGTGTTCAGTGCATTGCAATCGATAGGGCGGAAAACACAGCTTCCTAAGGATAAAGGATATAGACTATTGTGGTATCCCAATATATACTTAATGGTATGTGGGAGCATAACTCTGTACTGGCACTTGTTGTCTCAAAGAGGAGGAATGACCCAACCAACAATGAAAGCGATAGTTACCAAGCTTTACAATGTCGGAATACATATCTAGCCTAGACTTCTAAATGTTGTGCATTAGGTTCCAAAGCATTTTTATGTTCATTGAATTTATTTTACAATTGATCTTGCTTAAGAAATTTTCCTTTCAGGTTCACCACGTGATGTAGATATATAATTCCTAAAATGCAGTCTAACATGATAAACAATCATTTAATTTTCTTTTTGCAATGAAAATCCTAGCTACTAAGGAAAGAAAAGTGAGATTCTTTCAACATAGAGCACAGAGCACACACTAGATGCACTGTCCTAAATCAAACCAACAAGCACTCTAAATAAAAATGCACATGCATGTATCTATTTTCAGCCTTCTTAATGTGTGAATGGTAGGAAGAATGAAGGTACAAATCTGAATTATCTTTTCAAAGTGACAGTACTAACAATTTTCTTCAAAATATGAAAGGAAGATAATGACGACACTTTGCGATTTTGAATTGAAAACTTCTTTCAACACTTGAAAAACCAGTAATTCAAATCAAATACAAGAGTAACAGTATAATTGACCATCAAGAACAATAGGATTCTTTTCTTTGACTGAAAACAACACTTGTGACACTTCCAAATCAAGAAACTACAGTTCGATTACGCTACTTCTTTGTAAAAGAGAACTGAAAATGGCGCACAATACATAAAAACATTCATAGTTCTTTGCACAATGGAGGAAGAATAATGTAAAGTATATTGATCACAGACAGAAAAAATCTTGAATAAAGCTGAAGAGAGTCAATAAAAAACCAAAATATGGAAGCAGAAGAGGTCTTTTCTGATCAGCGCACCTGTAAAACAGGGAAAGTGCGATGCAGCACACCTACTTCACACGGGAGGTGCAATGCATCTAGATTCCAAAGAGTATAAGGTATGATGGTCTAGGGACGAGACTTCAACTTGGTTCTTGGTCACAGTTTGCAGCTTGGTTCAGGAATTTAGGTCGAGCAAGTGATGTTCAGTAAATATAAATCACAGGGGCTGATCTAATGAGGTTACTAGAGCCACCACCAAGGCAATTAGAATGTTTGCAAATCAATTGTTCAGTTTATAAAAAAAACCCGCAGATAGACAGAAGCAACATTGATCTACTTTGCACTTGCATAGAAAATGCAGTTCGAAGGCTAGCTGGCTTGACTGCAGGCTCCATCTATAAGTTTATAAAACAAACAATTATAGACAAGCAAACAATCTATTTGATCCCCAGCGGAGTCGCCATTTTGTTATCAGGAAATCTAGTGTCCACTTGAAGCTGCTGGTCCCATTAAGACTGGTAGCTATCTTAGAAACAAACAAACTAAAAATACTTTCACTTTCCTTTATGAGAAGTAGATAAGAGGGGAACAAAGGACATAAACCTCAGTCTTGCGCTTGGTTCCTCTCCCTTCTGATAGATCTTTGCCACTCCTTCTTCGTCTACCTAGCTTCAAAGAGCACCTGTGGAATCAAAGTAGCATAATACTATCGAAGAACAGAGATCTACAATCACAAACAATATAGGACTAGATATATATTGACCACACAAATGCATATATCGTCAAAAATACAAGAATGTGGAGGAAAACTTGAATAGATTTATTAATATGAAGAATATCAAAGAGGATTACAACCAATTGTTCTGACCCAGTGCCATCATATCAACATGAAAGTCCTTCTTCACCTCATGAAAAGCTTAGATCACCCAACACTATGATTTTAAACTAGCAAACCAACAACACTTCCTTACAAGATACAAGATTCCAGCCTCTGGATCTCTCTGATGAGGGATCCATATATAGATGATTGTAGGGGGTGAGTTAGCTTCTAGGATTTTGATTAGTGTCCTCTCTATGATAGTTCTTGATTCCACTTGGAGATTAATGATCTCTTACTCATCCCTGGGTGAATTCAGAGAGGCAAGTGTCGCAGGAGAAGTTTCTGGAAGATTCCATGATCATCCACCTTGCAAACTGTCTCTGCCATTTGTCTACTCTCACCCATCAAACCCTGCAGAAGGGATTTCCAGTATGCATCGCACCTTTTACACTGAGTAGGTGAGATGCATCGTACCCTTAGCACTGCGCAATCTGTATGGTCTAGTTTTGACCAGTTCTGAGCAGTTTTCTGTGGAGAACTTCTAGGAGATGATGTAATCAACTGACCTTGTTCCTTTAGGGTGTGAAGCAACACTTTTAGGGACTTAGAAGCCCTTGGTTTATGGACATGTATGATTGGGGTTGTAGTGCCTAAAAATTTCTATAACACCTGTGGGCAGTGCTTTTACTCCTGCTGCACTTGTTGTTGAGCTAGCTTGATTGCCAGCAAACTTATTCAATTTATCTACATAATCAAAGTGTTTCATTAATTTATCATTAATGACAAAATGACTTGGTAGCTCTTTACTCTGCAAAACTATGAACTTCTTGATAAAAGAATTGATCTCCACCTGCATATCCAGGCACCTTCTTTCTAAGTTCTGCATCAAAGTTCTTTTGGTTAGAACTCTTTTGATTTCTAAAATGGTGTTTGTCCTATTGAAGATGCCAAGTACTTCCAGTTGTTCTTTATTTCAGCTATTCAAAAAATGTATAATTCTATTAGCTTAATCTGACGTTTTACCCAACTATGTTCCTATCTGCTGAATTGCTCCATGGGCTATTTTTATTAAGTCAATCTGCTCACAGATCACTTGGATAGATGGCCATATTTCATTTATAGACTAAATGATATTATCCCAAAGGATTTTTCTGATCTCTGTTAAGGGCTTATCAAAAGTGAGCTCTTGTTCTAAAGTTTTTACATTACTTTCTAAGGCTTTAATCTTCCTAGTTTTTTCCATAACACTTATTTTGGAGATATCATAATTTTTCTCTACCTTAGCCAATTGCTCCTTTACCTGTTTCAACTCTGTAACCTATAATCTCAATTCTTCCATGGCCTTTATCAATTCTTCTGTGCTCATGTTAGTACTTCTACTTGGTGCTATACCTATTATTGATATACTTGTTATTACCTCTGCTGTGACTGCTAGGATATTTGGAGCTAATGTTCTTCCAAGTGTAGAGGGAACTGTGGTTGAGACTATGGGGATCACCTCAAGAGGTTGAGAGGTCAACTCTCCCTCCTTTTGCTTCACTGCTTTTTCCAATGCCTGCTCTCTATCATTTAATCTTTCATTAAGTTTCAGGAGCAGGTCCATCATGTCTTCTTCAGATTTCTGTTTTATAACTTCTGCAGTTTGTGGATACCTTGAGGGAGGTAGCTTCAGCTGTTTCCTCAGGGCAACAATTTCCTCTTCTTTTTTCTTGATTAGTGCCTTTATGCCTTTAGCATCTTTAGGATCATGTCCCAATCCAATGATGATCTTTTCTAATGATTTGATCCTGTTATCTTTGGCTAGAGAAGAATATTTCTCCAAATTTAATTGTGCAGTTGTATTATCCAAGGAATTTTGTAACTTATGGGCCACCATTGCTTTGTCAATCAGTGTGGAATAAACCATTTCTCCAGTTTGCTTATGAAGCTCAATTTTGTCCATAGGATGAATATCTTTGGGTAGGACCTCCAAGTTTGTTCTGACGTAATCTGCTACTGACTGGGGTTGCTGCACCTTTATCTTAAAGTAACTCTTCAACATTTTTCCTTTTTTAATGTCATAGGCTCACATTAATCTCTGCTAGTTTATGGGGGGCATTTTAAAATACTGACTATAAATTTGAAGCCTTACAGGATCATTTATAGCTTTTATATTTGTGAAGGTCTTCTTGATGTCTGAGGCCTATTTGCTTTGTGGCCTAAGCGATGACACTTTTCTACTATGTTGTCTTGCTGACTCTTGCATCTGTGAGCTAGAAAATGTTCCTCCCACTGTGAAAGTTTGTTGGCTAGCTCTTTATTCTCTATGGCTTTCTACAGATTCTTCAATTATTTCCTGTTTTGACAGAGGGTTCAGTCTATGCCTTTTTTCTCTAGGCTCTTCTATAGGTCCACTAATAGGTGTGGTAGTTTCTCTGTCCCTCTTTTTATGTCTTTCCGCATTTAGAGGAGTTTGCAATGCTGAGCTTTCTGCTGCTTTAGTTGGGGCTGGAGGAATTTGTACTTGATTCTGTTCTCTGGACATTACAGGCTGATCTGTGGTCTCTATTTCTTTGCCTTTGGAAGTCCCTGTGGCTGGTATGTTGGTTTTCTATGCAGGCTGTTGAGAAGTTTGTTGAGGGATCTTATCCCCTAAGGCTCTTGGGTGGAACCCTCGCAGACTGAAAGTTGTCTAAATCAAGAAACATGCACACACACAGCCATTATGCTAGAAAAAGCTATTTCTAAGGTGAGAAGGACGTACCTCAGGTACTGCCAAATGGACTCTAGATCTTTGCCCCATAGCAATGAGTCGGAGTCAATAGGGAACGATCCGCTAGAAGGAAGGCATTAAGGCATCCTTCATCAATCTAGCGCGAGTGTAACCCGTAAGCCAATAATGTGGAAGGAATCAGATGAAGAAAGATGTAGTAATCGAACCGAGGTACGTTTCCGGCGTACACAAAATGTAGCTAGCACACAACAGAAACCTTGTGAACCAACCAATAAGGAAAGCTGAGACAGAGGCGGGGTATCCACCAATAGGGTCAAATGGAAACCAAGGTACTGCACGAATCCCAATGTGTGATAATGTAAGCTGACGTCGAACACAAGGGAAACCACTCAGTCAAAGACCCATGATACTGATC
>APFE030667390.1:170918-183649 GCA_000404065.3 Pinus taeda | reverse complement strand
AAAGAAGAAGAAGAAGTTTCCCTTACTATTCTTTTATTATTATTATTAGTTTCAATTATTTTAAGTAATTTTTGTTTAGAAGCTAGCACATTATATTATAATTTTGCAGATTTTTATTTACATTTTTTTGTTTGAATAATTATATTTTTCCACTATGTCTCTCTTTTTTTATTTGTAATTATTTAGTAGATCTAAAAACATATTTATGTTGTATTTAGATTTTTGGAAAACAAGTTTCTTTTACCATTATTTTATTATTATCTTCCATTGAGAATGATTTTATTATTGATTTAATATATTTTATGGTTTCTTCAATTAAAATAATTTAATATATATAATTTTTTTTGTAAATTGGCTTAGTAAATTTTTATTGATATCAATATTAAAATATTTTACATTACAGTTTATTTAGCAACACCTCCAAAAAAACATCCTTCAGAGTGACCTACTAAGTCTTGTCTACTACCAAGGATAAACATAGGTAATGCCTTGACTATCAATAACACATTTTGAGAATCTCATGTGAGTTGACTAATGTGACACATCCCTCTTCATTTTTCTAGTCCTACTAGTTTAATTGGGCCAAGTAAAAACTAAAAGAGCTACAATAATACATATACTTGTCGAAAAACCAAACTGACAAAACATCCAGATACAAAAAAACACAAAATGCCACCCATGGTAAACCAACATATAGAGTGCTTGGTGGACTTGCTAGTCCAAGATGATTATTGGTGATGTGGTAGTAGAGTTGCCCTGAGGAGAGGCTTGAGCTGGAGCGTTGATGACCGCTGACGCTTCTTGATGCTCATTTGATTCCGTGTCATAGTTTGAAACAACATAATGTTCTATGCGAGATAGTTTGACCACTATATCATCCAAGTTGTATCTGATATCCCTCAGAATTCTCTTTATATCCTCATGACCTACAAACAACTTGTAGTTGTCTACTTGCTTGTATCTAATAACCATGCTAAGGAGAGTTTCAAGTTGTCAATGAAAGTTGATGGAATGAAGGAAATTAATCCTTCTCTTACAAAACTTCCCTAGGTCTGGTACCCACTTGAGGCTGCTACCTTCTAACTATGAATCCGAGAAATAGTCTCTATCCCAAAACTCTTTTTCCTCGAAATGGAGAATTTCCTTACAAATATCTAGAGGAGCTACCTCGAAAAAATTGGCTATGGATTCCTAACCAAGCAAATTCCTTTGTCGCGTCGAAGGTGACCCAAGAGCGCCACCCCTGTTAAAATTGGAAACAAGGGCCAAATTCCACATTAGGACAACACATATGATGGAGATGATTATTGCATTGGATTCCTCTTTTCGAGAGGTCCAACCTTGATATAAAAATCATCTCATTCTGACAAGCAGAAATGGAATTTTGAATTTATTTTCTCTCATGCACAAGTTGTCAAGGTCAACCTCAATGAAATATGGGCTCATGAAGCCCTATAGATGTGTCTCCTCACCCTCATCGAAGTGTATATATAGGAGTGACCTCTCTCCTAATTTGGACACCACTCATCTCATCACATAGCTCTCTCTCTCCTCTCTTGATTGGTTCATACAACTTGGAGGCAACCTTCTCTATTTCGCACGTGTGAAAGGAGGATAAATTTCAGGGTTTGTTTGCTGACTGAAAATTTCAAGAAAACAAAACGTTGACCGGGGTTCTTTTGACCAAGGTTGACTTCATTCTTGTGGGTATAAATTTGATTTTTGAGCCGCATTAATTGGCACAATTTTTGAGAAGTTTGGGATAGTTTGACCAGGGTTGACTTCCAATTTGATTGCAAAATTTATAGTTGTGTTTACTCTCTTCTTTGACGAGTTTGACTGAACTGTTTTGGGCTGAATTTTACCCTCTTAGGAGGCCAAATTTATCTGTTGTTGACCGAGCTCCTTGGAGGATATTTTGGCACTGCTTTGACCACCGTTGACTTTCTGGTTAGGGGTGCAGTTGACTGTTGTTGACTCTTGATTTGACAAGATTGTTTTGGGCAAGTTAATTTGATATTTGTACTCTCTCTCTTTGTTGAATTGTTGAAGAATAATAAGAAGATTTGATCAAAGGGTTTCCCCACATTGGGGTTTATCCCTGACAACTGCCATATCTTGTGTCCTCTTGTCTTGGCTTGTCTTCTGCACATGTTTTTATGTTCTGTCTGCATTTACTGTCAATGTGTTTAAGTTAATGTGATTGCTACTGGATATTATTGGAAATTGTCATTGGGCTGCTTAAGGAACATTGAAGTAAATTGTGCTAATGCATAGAACATAACATTGTTATCTAAAATTAACATGGTATCAGATCTCAGGTAAAGACAAAGCCCAAGAAAGAGTGAGGACAAGCAATCATTAAGGGAAGATGTTGGACAAGGACTTGGAACTAGTCCCAATGACGACTACATCTTACTTCAAATCTAAGGACGAGCTTAAGGATAAACCCGACTATCATGCATGGAAGATGTCTCTAGATTTGACATTGGAAAAGAATGATGCCATGGATTATGTCAAAGGAAGAGTAGTTGAGCCTACTTCAAATGCATCCACAACTGCACAAACAAAGTACAATAAAGGTGAGGTTAAAGCTAAGAAAATTATTGTTGATTCGATTCACAAGCCTTTGGTTGCCTATATTTCTGATTTGGAAACATCTAAGGAGATGCATGACAAGCAGGTTGGGATGTTCAAAGTAAATAATGCAAATCAAGTTCTTTTTCTCAAGAGAAAGTTGAAAGACATCAAGATGGATAGAGGAAAATCCATCCAATCCTACTTCATGAGGATTACCGAGATCAAGAATGGTCTCTTATCTATTGGAGAAGTCATTGGTGAGAGGGAGCTTACTCTTATCACACTTAGAGGCCTTACAAGAGAATGGGATATGCTCAACACTACCATTCTAAAAAATGACAGGATTCCAGGATTTTATGAATTATTGGCTAGATGCACTCAAGAAGAAATAAGGATGATGGAAAGAGACAAACCTTCAAATGGAAACAATCCTACAACCTTCTCTGCTCATTCTAAGGGGAAGAATAATGTCGGTCCAAGAAATCAAGGTCAAGGGTTCAAGTAAGGATTCAAAGAAGGAAGAAAAGGAATATGCTTCAATTATAACATGTTTGGCCACTTCTCTAGAAAGTGTCCTCACAAGAAAGACACTCCAAGAGATGATGACAACAATAACAACAACTTCAAGGGCAATGTCAATCAAAGGAACACCAAGTTCAATAACAAATGAAAGAGGAATGCTCCCGCTGCTCGAAATGGAAATGTTCATCCTCCCAAGAAGTCAAGGAACTACAGGTACGAAGAAGTTAATGTTGTAAAGCAATTTTTTTTATATCGTATTTCTACCCTAACCACTGCCTCTCCTCTAGATACATTGAATCATTGGTTGATTGATAATGGTGCCTCAAGTCACTTCAATGGGTACAAAGAAGCTCTCTCTCACTTGATTTAAAAGAAGAAGAATATGGAGATTATACTTGGGGATAATACCACTTATCCCGTGAAAGGAATTGGGATTGTTACTCTTCACTTAAATCAAGGTCAAACTCTTCATTTACAAGAAGTGCTATATGTACCTAATCTGTGATGTAACCCAACCTCACGGTCCCACAACTCTATGTAACTTGGGTTTAATCAGCGGTCGCCGGACTCACAACGCGGTGGTCTTTTCCCAGTGATCACATGCAAATTTGGTGATGTGTACTGGTTTGTAGCTGCGGGCAATTACTACCGCATTTAACTCCACCCTATGTGCCTCGGGCCTAGCTCCTCCGCGCGTTCTTTGGCAAAATATCCCGGTTCTTTGATCATTCGAGAGGGTTCGGTTTTGTTGTTCGACTGTTGTGAGGGTTTGAGTGTGTTCTTTGCCTATTCTATGACTGTAAGTTCTCTACACCTCGTTGTGGGTTTTCCAAACTTCAATGGATTGATACTTCCTCGTTTCTGCTAGCATGCTCGCTGGTTAACGCCCACGGTAAGTCTTCAGGTTTCGTTCCACTGTTCTTTACTATGATATTGCCAAGAACTTTAGTTCCTGCCTGGTTCTGTCTTCAACTATTGTTGTGCTGTCACCGTTGTCGTGCTGTTACTTCTGTTCTGGTTTGGTCACTCTGTTGTGGTTAATTGGTGCCTGTATAACCGTTCTGTGCTCGGTTGATTTGTTTTTCATCGCCCTCAGCTATCGGATGACAAATCATCAGGTTTCGACCTTCCAACAGGTATTCTCTTCCTCCTTGTTTCAATTTAAGTTTCCCTGTTGAAATTTGTATTAACCAGAGTTTCTCCTCTGGTCTCTGTCTTAGATGTTCGACTTGGTTCTGCTTCTCGGCTACTCGGTCCACTTGCGCGGGTAACTAGCACCAAAACCCTCTCGTTTTGTAACTGTTTCGATCGTTTATTGGTAATGCACAGATAGTGATATCGCATTGTTGCTCTTGCAAGTCACAGTTCGACCTGGGCTTGTGGGTTCTCCGGGTTCTAGTTCTTAAAAGGATGGCGTAAACTCTGGTAGGCTCTAGTTATCCAATGCTTGTCAACACCCGGCTAGTTTCCTGAAATTTATGTAGTTTTTGTCTGGTTGTTGATTATTGTCATGCGCTGTTGTTGTTTCCCTGTATATTCTTGGTCTCGGTCACTTGTTCTGTCAGTCGTTTGTCGATTGGATGTTGGGGTTTCTATTCTCAAACCCTAGGCCAGGGTTTGTCCAGTTCTTGGACGTGGCACTTGTGGGTTTGTCAACAGTTATACATTGTAATTAAATGTGGGTCGATTTAAATGAGAACTGGTTGTGCTATTGCTCCATTACACAGGAATTACGAGGAGTCATTGGTTTTGAGAGCATTACCTTCTCCTGTAGGTTGCTTCTCTGATTTGGTGTGCGGTTATGTTCGTTCTCGAGCCTCTGGTGGTGACACTCCTATTAAACTGAGTTTCTTCTCGTCGTCTTCTGCTTGCAATTGTACAGTGAGTTAATTTCTTTGTAGCCTATTCATTTGTCGAGAATACAAAAAAAAAAAAAAACCACTATAACCTCACCGTGGCTTCCCTCTGGTTGTCAATACTGTTAGTTTTGATTCGTTATGCAGAAAAGAAAATTCATCATTCAGCAGACAGACAATATATGTATACAGATAAGCGACTTTAAAAATAGATCTGTTTCTCTTATTTTATATCGTGAAATTGCAGAACCCTACTTTGGTATTACATCTCTTCTTTTATATGTTGGGATTACAGTTAATTCGAACTGTCCCTCTTTGTCAATTGAATAGAAATAGTTTGTTAAGTAACTGTTTAGTTATTATTTACAAGTTCTGCTTGTGGACAATTTTGTTTTTTTCTTTCCTAATTTAACAGATCAATTCCTAACTGACACTTATTTTTATTAAACTTATAATGACCCTAACTGACACTTAACTTTGGCTTTTAGCAATCAAAATAAAATAAACGGATGATCTGTCTTATGACTACTTAAACTAGAAAATAAAAGAAAACATTCCAAATACTTGTCAACCTTCCAACCTGCCGAGACTTCACCCGGTCATGGTGAGCTAGATGCTCCTGCATCAAGCTCTCAGGGCAAAAAGAAATCATGGCTCCGGTCCATGAGCTTCTCAACGGAAGTCCCTGTCTGTTCAATCTCCTTGACGTCAAGCCACGAACTTTCCTCGATGGGACGGTTCTTCCACTTGACCAGGTACTACATATACTCTTTCCGCCGAGTTCGTTTAACCACCTGAGTGTCGAGAATGCTTTCGATCTCGGGAGGTTGAACGTAAGGCATATGTCTCTTCCAAGCTTCCTCGTCTTCCTGGGTACGCCGTGTAGGTTGCGTGGTTCCATCTTCTTCCTTTCCCTCTGGGTTAGCCGTGTACGGGAATAGGTCTGCTACGTTGAATATAGGTGAAATGCCTATTCCGGGTGGTAGATGTATCTCGTAGGCATTTGCTGAAAATTTTCGAAGAATTTTACAGGGACCTATCTTTTTATATTTTAATTTATTGTACGTACCTTTGGGGAAACGCTCTTTGCGTAAATGCGCGAGGACTTCGTCCCCCACGTCAAATTGTGCTTCCCTTCTCTTTAAGTCTGCATGTTGTTTGTACTTGATGCTGTTGTCTTGTAACTTCATCTTTACCTGTTCATGCAAATCCCTCGTCGCATTAGCGAAATCTTCCCCGTTTGCACTTTGCCTTTCCTGTAATCCAAGGTCCCACAGTTCGTGCACTCCGCGTGGATGCATGCCATACAAGATCTGAAAGGGACTGGAACCTGTGTTGCGGTTAGGCAAGTCGTTGTAAGCGAACTCTGCCTGTGCTAGCACCCAGTCCCACATCCACGAATTCTCCCCGACTAAACTGCGTAACAGGTTTCCCAAACTCTTGTTTACAACTTCTGTCTACCCGTTGGTTTGCGGGTGATATGTAGAATTGTAGTTTAGCTGTGTGTCCATTTTCTTCCATAAGGTACGCCAAAAGTGTCCCGTGATCTTCACGTCCCTGTCCTAAAGGATAGATTTAGGCAATCCATGTAACCTGACAATTTCATTGAAAAACAAGTGGGCCACGTGGGTGGCATCACTGGTTTTTCGATAAGGTATAAAATGTGCCATTTTTGAAAACCTGCCCACCACTACCATTACTGAATCATATCCTCGTTGTGTCTTTGGCAGACCCAAGACGAAATCCAAACTGACTGAATCCCACGGTCTGCTTGGAATAGGTAACGGTGCATACAATCCTGTGTTTTGGCTCTGCCCCTTTGCCAATTGGCACACTTTGCATTTGGCCACAAAACGTTGTACATCTCGCCGCTTCTTCAGCCAAAAATAAAAGTGACTAAGCTACTCGAGGGTCTTATTCATGCCGAAATGTCTGGCCAAACCTCTGCTATGCTTCTCGCGAATAATATTCTCCCTCATCGAGCAGTCAGGTATGCATAGCTGTCCTCCCTTAAACAACAATTTTTCCTGCAGATTGTAGTCCAACCAAGGACTATTGTCTCTCACTTAAGGGTTCTGGCACGCCTCATAGGCCTCCTTAAAATCTGTATCTGTCTGGTATAGATCTTGCAAGTGCTCAAAACCTAGCACTTGTACAGTGCTTTTCTGCAGAAGTAGAGCTTTCCTACTCAACGCGTCTGCGACCTTATTTGCTTGCCCGCTAATGTGCTTCAGTACGAAATTGAAACTCTGTAAATACTCTACCAATTTGGCGTGTTTATGGTTGAGTTTGTGTTGCTGCATTACATACTGTAGTGCAGAATTATCCAAGAATAGCACGAATTCATTTCCCAATAAATAATGCCTCCAATGTTTTAATGCCTGTACAACAGCATAAAACTCTTTATCATACGAAGAGTATTTCTGCCTACTCTCATTCAGCTTCTCACTGAAGAATGCCACAGGCCCGATTGCTATCCTGATGGCGTCACAGTGAAGCTGAAACAACTTCTGGAAATCTGGTAGCCGCAGGATTGGCCTCTCAGTAATCTTCCTCTTCAACAACCGGAAACTTCACTCTGCTGCTTTTGTCCACCGAAAAGGCTGGCTGGCCTTTTTGATGGTATCTAGCATGGGTGGGACGATCTACCCCTCTCGGATTGTCTCCTCTATCTGTTGTTCTAGAAGTTTTCAAACTGCTAGCTTCCTCGTTGTTGTTAGTAGTTCGGCCCCTGCCATAGGACTGGCCTTTTCCTCTGCTGGCCCCTCGTCCCCTTCAGGCATTCTACCTTCTATTAATTTTCTCCTCAGCCTTTATTGCGCTCTGATATGCCTCTTCGGTGTTATTCGGAGATAAAATACTTATTTCATCTAAAATATCCATCCTCAGCCCATTAACATACCTGGCTGTTCTTTCTGTTGTATCCTCCGTGTATCCTGCCCACAAATTCACTCGATAGAACTCCTTCGTGTACTCTTTAACGGTCAGCCCTTTCTGTCTCGGATTCTGCACCTGCCTATGCAATGCAATCTGATAGTCCCTTGGCAGAAATCTGCCCTTCAACTTGGCCACCATTCTTGACCAGGTTTTGATTGGCGCCTTATTCAATCTCCTCCTCTTATTTTGGACACTATCCCACCATAGGGTTGCATGTCCCTTCAGTTTCGTCGCCGCAAATTTGACTCTGCGGTCTTCGCTAAATTCCTCGCACTCAAAGTACTTGTCCATCTCACTAATCCAATCTAGCAAAACCTCGATAGACAGGTTGTCGTCGTACATCAGGCATTCTGGTTTAGGTTTATTGCTTGCTAATAAAACAGATCTCAGCAATCTCACTTCTGTGGATTCACCTTCTGGTCCATTTGCTACCTCTTCTACTTCCTCTTCACTAGCATCGCCTAACTTTGGATCTCTCCATCTATCTGCTTCTACTGCCTCCAAACGGGCAGCAAGAATTCTAATCTCTTCTCTTAACCCTTCCTCTGCCAATCTGCGAGCACCTCTGCCACCTCGACCACGACTTTGTCATCCTACTTCCATATCCTCAGTCAACTTAAAGCTCTAATACCACTCTGATGTAACCCAACCTCATGGTCCCACAACTCTATGTAACTTGGGTTTAATCGGTGGTCGCCGGACTCACAACACGGTTGTCTTTTCTCAGTGATCACGTGCAAAGTTGGTGATGTGTACTGGTTTGTAGCTGCGGGCAATTACTGCCGCATTTAACTCCACGCTATGTGCCTCAGGCCTGACTCCTCCATGCGTTCTTTGGCAAAATATCCCAGTTCATTGATCATTCAAGAGGGTTCGGTTCTGTTGTTCGACTGCTGTGAGGGTTTGAGTGTGTTCTTTGCTTGTTCTACGACTATAAGTTCTCTGCACCTGGTTGTGGGTTTGCCAAACTTCAATGGATTGATACCTCCTCGTTTTTGCTAGCACGCTCGCTGGTTAACGCTCACGATAAGTCTTCGGGTTTCGTTCTACTGTTCTTTACTATGATATTGTCAAGAAGTTTGAGTTCCTGCCTGGTTCTGTCTTCAACTCTTGTTGTGTTGTCACCGTTGTCATGCTGTTACTTTTGTTCTGGTTTGGTCACTCTGTTGTGGTTAATGGGTGCCTGTAAAACCGTTCTGTGCTCGGTTGATTTTTTTCATCGCTCTCAGCTATCGGGTGACAAATCATCAGGTTTCAGCAGCTTCCAATAGGTATTCTCTTCCTCCTTGTTTCAATTTAAGTTTCCCTGTTGAAATTTGTATTAACCAAAGTTGCTCCTCTGGTCTCTGTCTCAGTTGTTCGACTTGGTTATGCTTCTCGGCTACTCGGTCCACTTGCGCAGGTAACTAGCACCAAAACCCTCTCGTTTTGTAACTGTTTCGATGGTTTATTGGTAATGCACAGATAGTGATATCGCATTGTTGCTCTTGCAGGTCACAGTTCGACCTGGGCTCGTGGGTTCTCTAGGTTCTAGTTCTTAAAAGGATGGCGTAAACTCCGGTAGGCTCTAGTTATCCAATGCTTGTCAACATGCGGCTAGTTTCCTAAACTTTATGTAGTTTTTGTCTGGTCATTTATTATTTCCGTGCGCTGTTGTTGTTTTCCTGTATATTCTTGGTCTCGGTCACCTGTTCTGTCAGTCATTTATCGATTGGATGTTGGGGTTTCTATTCTCAAACCCTAGGCCAAGGTTTGTCTAGTTCTTGGATGCGACACTTGTGGGCTTGTCAACAGTTATACATTTTAATTAAATGTGGGTCGATTTAAATGAGAACTGGTTGTGCTATTGCTTCATTACACAGGAATTACGAGGAGTCATTGGTTTTGAGAGCATTACCTTTTCCTGTAGGTTGCTTCTCTGATTTGGTGTGCGGTTCTGTTCGTTCCCGAGCCTCTAGTGGTGACACTCCTATTAAACTGAGTTTATTCACGTCGTCTTCCGCTTGCAATTGTACAGTGAGTTAATTTCTTTGTAGCCTATTCATTTGTTGAGAATACAAAAAAAAACATTGTAACCTCACCATGGCTTCCCTATGTACTATTAGTTTTGATTCGTTATGCAGAAAAGAAAAATCATCATTTAGCAGACAGACAATATATGCATACAGATAAGCGACTTTAAAAATAGATCTGTTTCTCTTATTTTATTTCGTGAAATTGCAGAACCCTGCTTTGGTTTTACATCTCTTCTTTTATATGTTGGGATTACAGTTAATTCGAACTGTCCCTATTTGTCAGTTGAATAGAAATAGTTTGTTAAGTAACTATTTAGTTATTATTTACAAGTTCTACTTGTGGACAGTTTTGTTTTTTTCTTTCCTAATTTAACAGATCAATTCCTAACTGACACTTATTTCTATTAAACTTATAATGACCCTAACCGACACTTAACTTTGGCTTTTAGCAATCAAAATAAAATAAACGGACTATCTGTCTTATGACTTCTTAAACTAGAAAATAAAAGAAAACATTCCAGATACTTGTCAACCTTCCAACCTGGCGAGACTTCACTCAGTCATGGCGAGCTAGATGCTCTTGCATCAATCTAAAAAATAACTTGATATCTATTTTTGGAATAGAAGATAAAGGTTTCAAGGTGACATTCATTGATGGGAAGGTTCGTGTTTGGCAGAGGAACCCAAGAGTTGCATTCACTCTTGGATTCGGGGTTGAAGGTCTCTATCAAGTTGGAGGAAGTTTTTTGGGAGGAATGACTTGTGATAGTTCTCTTCAATATGAATTATGTCACTGAAGATTTGCTCACCTTCATTTCAAATCCCTTCCTGATGTAAGGAATATGATCACAGGTATGCCCGAATTCAAATTAGAAGGTGTTTGTCAGGGATGTGAAGCTGGAAAACATACAAGGGGACCATTCCCCTCAAGTGAAACTCAAACCACCAATATTCTTCAATTGGTTCATTATGATCTATCAAGTATGTTTCCCATAACATCTTTGCATGGATATTTTTACTATTCTATTTTTGTGGATGACTTCTCTCGCAAAACATGGAACTATTTCTTAAAGAAGAAGGATGAAGTGTTCAAATTGTTACTCTCTTTCAAAGCCTTGGTCGAGAATCAGACAAGGAAGAAGATCAAAATATTGAGGATTGATAATGGTACTAAATATGAGTCAAATGAATTCAAAGACTATTGTAGAGAAGCTAGCATTAAGAGGGAGACCACCACTGCATATACTCTTAAACAAAATGGTGTAATTTTCTGAAAGGAAGAATCGAACCATCATAGAAACCACCCATGCCATGCTTCATGACCAAGGTCTACCAAAGTTGTTATATACCTAGGGGGGATAATATGAGGTACCAAGGGAGGTACCCAAGGTAATAATGTAATAACGGGATGGGCCATAGTAATAAATAAGGTGGTTAACCCATATCATGTAAGGGACCACAAGTAGTTAGTAATAATGTAATGGGCCCATGGTATTAGTCGATGGTATGAGGGAACCATGGTAATGATCCATGGTATTGTATGTATGAGGCCTATATAGAGGCTAGAGACTCCAAGTCAAGAAATATTGTCAAGGATTATTGTATGTACAAGCATATGGCTTGTGGAGTGTTCTCCTTTTTTAAGGAGTGAATGTATGGTGTTGCCCTACCTTAAGGGTTTGATAATAAAGAAGCATTTCGTATCATTTCTTGGGTTTATTTGCATTTTCTTATATTTTCATATCAGATCTATAATATTCTTGGGTTAGATATATAACAAATGGTATCAGAGCTACAACAAGTGGTATCAGAGCACTTTCTTGGGCAAAAAAGTGGAGAATTTTTTTTACTTTTTGCAGGATTTCGGGGGCGTCGAGTTTTCAGATCAGATCTGTATGTTTTGGTGCAATATCTGAAAAATATGACTGTATATCTGGATTCTATGTGAAAAAATACCCAATTTCAAAAAAAAAATCAGTTGAATCGGAGCCCGGATGAGGGAGATATCGCTGATTTAAAATCAGCTCTTTTTGCAGAAATTTTGGTGACAGCGGGAGAGTTGCAGCACAGATCTGAAATTCTAGTGCCTGGATCAAGATTTCTATCATATGGGTAGATGAAGAATGATTGTTCCATTTCTGAAAACAGGTCATAATAGAGATTCTGAGCAATATTAACTAAACTATGACAATTTCAAATTTTCGCCAAGTTTTCTCAAAACCCTCTTCATGGCGGGTTACGGTTTTACAGGAAAAGATAATGGTCCTACTATTGAAGAATACATAAAAAAACAGAAATCATTATGGAAAAACAATTGGAAATGGTTTGTAGTGGAGCTATTTAGAGAGGAGGCAGCCACATGGTGGGGATTACTTAACCAAAAGAAGTGTCTCAACCTGCCCGATGAAGAATTTGAAAAATTACTTTTGGACAGATGGTCTCATGCCAGAAAACAAGATAAGGAGAAACATGTGGGTCTATTTCCTACTGGTATATCCTTATTACAGGTTCATGGATTAATTCAGAAAGAGAAGATCATTGTTTCTATCAATCCTAGTTGCAAGCATAATTTCATCAATGTTAATTTGGCAAACAAATTTCAAATTCCAGCAAAACATATTGAAAATACACAGGTTGATGATAAGGATGTTCAAATTTATAAGGATTTGAAACTTTCTATGGATAAGTATGTGTTTCATGGTGATTTTTATGCTTCAGATATGGATAACATAGATGTTGTTTTGGGATACTCTTGGATGGAATCGGTAGGTACTATCAATATTAATGTCTAGAAGAAATTCCTGAAGCTCTGGTATAAAAA
>APFE030667390.1:138307-170637 GCA_000404065.3 Pinus taeda | reverse complement strand
TAATAATGTAATAATGGGATGGGCCATAGTAATAAATAAGGTGGTTAACCCATATCATGTAAGGGACCACAAGTAGCTAGTAATAATGTAATGGCCCATGGTATTAGTCGATGGTATGAGGAAACCATGGTAATGACCCATGGTATTATATGTATGAGACCTATATAGAGGCTAGAGACTCCAAGTCAAGAAATATTGTCAAGGATTATTGTATGTACAAGCATATGGCTTGTGGAGTGTTCTCCTTCCTTAAGGAGTGAATGTATGGTGTTGCCCTACCTTAAGGGTTTGATAATAAAGAAGCATTTCATATAATTTCTTGGGTTTATTTGCATTGTCTTATATTTTCATATCAGATCTATAATATTCTTGGGTTAGATCTATAACAAATGGTATCAGAGCTACAACAAAAGTTCTTATGGGGAGACGTTGCCAACACCATTGTGTATGTCCAAAATAGATGCCCACATCAAACATTGGACTTAAAAACACCCGAAGAAGTTTTCACCAATAAGAAATATGGTGTTTCTCGTTTTAGAATTTTTGGTTGTCCGATATATTTTCATGTGCTGAAAGAGAAAAGAAACAAAATAGATGCATCTGGGAAGAAATGAATGTTTGCGGGCTATAGTGAAACTTCTAAGGCACATAGAATCTACATACTTGGTCAAAGGGAAGTGGAATTAAGTTATGATGTCACTTTCGATGAAAATTATGCTCTTAGGAAAGTCTGAGATCTTCATATCCACGGGAAGGAAAATGATGATGTTGATACAAGAAAGCAAGATGAACCTTCGTCTGATCAACCGATTCCCGTTGTGGAAGGTCTGATGGATCCCATTGATCCACCTCCTAGTGAGACCACTACTTCAAGAAAAAGACCTTTATGGCTCAAAGACACCCTTGAAGACGTTGAGAAACATATTGCACTGGGGGGGACATTTCATAAAAGCAAGAAGTCAAATAGGTACCAAGGTTACTTTGTTTCCATGAGTACCATTGTACAATATGAGCCTTGTACATTCAAAGACGCTGTGAAAAACCAAGTTTGGAAGGATGCGATGAATGAGGAGTATGAGTCGATCATTAAGAATGATGTCTGGGATGTGGTTCCTAGACCCAAGAACAAGCCAGTGGTCACTTCAAATTAGCTCTACAATATCAAACATGGCGCTGATGGGAGTATTGGAAAGTTCAAGGCCAAATTTGTTGCTCAAGGATTCTCTAAAAAGGAAGGAGTAGACTATGATGAGATAGTTGCACTTGTTGCCCAATATACCACCATTCGTTCGATCATAGCCTTTGTCGCCTCGCAACGATGGAGCCTACACCAGATGGATGTCAAAAGTTCCTTCTTGCATGGTTCGCTTAAGGAGGAAGTCTATGTAGAACAACCCAAGGGGTTCAAAGTTTAAGATCGTGAGACACATGTATGCAGGATGAAGAAATCCCTCTATGGGTTGAAGCGATCCCCTAGGAATTGGTCTGAGAGGATTGATAGCTATCTTATGAAGATGGGATTTACAAGGAGCGATGCTGACCCGATCCTATACTTCAAGTTTGAAAATGACAAATCTCTCATTTTGGTCCTTTATGTGGATGATCTCTTTCTGGCAGGTGATGACCCTCTCATTCATCAATGCAAGAGGAATTGGCTTCTACATTCAAGATGAAAGCCTAGGATTGATGCATTACTTCCTAGGGCTGGAGGTCTAGCAAAATCCAGGTGAGATTTTCCTTTCCCAAGGAAAAGACATTGTGAAGCTACTTGAGAGATGTGGGATGGTGGATTACAAGTCCGTGACTAATCGGATGGAACTAAACTTCAAGAAGTTATGTGGAAGTGTTGTTGGGCCTGGATTAGCAAACCCTTCTGAGTATCATTAACTTGTAGGGGCCTTGATGTTCTCGGTCAACTCTCATCTTGACATATGCTTTGTTGTAAACACATTGAATTAATTTACGATGGAGCCTCATCACTTTCATTAGATTGCTGCTAAGAATCTCTTGAGATATCTTTGGGGCACAATCCACTATAGTCTGAGATACACTATCGGGAACTTGAGGCTACATGGATATCCAGATGTTGACTGGGCTGGCAGTGTGGTGGATCGTAAGAGCACGTCTGGGTGGTACTTCTCTTTGGGCTTTGCTTCTCTATCTTAGATGAACAGGAATCATAAATTTGTTGCTTTAAGCATTGCAAAGGCCGAATACATTGCTACGAGTATGGCCTGTTGTGAAGCAGTTTGGTTGAGGAAGCTCTTCAATGAGCTATTTGAGCACACGCTAGATACCACCATGATCTTTTGTGACAACCAGAATGGGATTCACCTATCAAAGAATCTCGTGTTCCACGACCGCTCCAAGCACATTGATATCAGGTACCACTTTATCCGGGATATGGTACAACGGGGAGAAATAATGCTCCAACACATTAGAACATATGAGCATTCTGCGGACATTCTCACGAAGCCTTTGGGGAAGGTCAAATTCTTAACCTTCAAAGAGAGACTTGGAGTCGTGGAACGACCCTCCTATGAGGGTCTCGTATGAGTTGAACAGTGAGCTCTAAGAGCTCTTGGGGGCTTGGGGTACTTCTTGGAGCTATGAGCGACCATAGGTTGAGTGGTTCACCTTCCCCTAGTGGTGCGCTATGTACAAGGTGAGTGGTTCACCTTCCCCTATGATACCCCATGATGGTTGACATGTGTGTATGGTGAGTGTTTCACCTTCGCCTACCTAGACACATTTATGTAGGGTGAATGGTTCACCTTCCCCTGTGATTAACATATGCATAGGTGAGTGGTTCACCTTCTCCTCCCGATACCCCAACACACATCCTACCCATAGAGTCTAGGACTCATGGGAAGTACCTCTCATCTGGCCAATGATTTGGGAAAATATGGTTAGGGACCATAGCACTACTGATGGATGCATCGTGTACTGCCGTACTCCCTATGACTAGGATACATGGTGTTCAACGACTTGATCTGGGATCAAGGACTGACTTTTGTCAGTGGAGAGTGGTATGATTTTATGACTCACGCTCGATCACTTCTTCTTCATTATTACTTCATGGTTTAGCAAAGCAGAGCAGGGCAGTGATGACAGTGATGGTATATGATCACAAGATGGCATCATAATGACAGATGGATTGGCAAGTGGAATTCTCCCTAGTTGAGAGGGAGTGTTAAAATTGGAAACTAGGGCCAAATTCCACCTTAGGACAACTCATATGATGGAGATGATTATTGCATTGGAATCCTCTTTTTGAGAGGTCCAATTGTGATATAAAGATCATCTCATTCTAACAAGAAAAAATGGAATTATGAATTTATTCTCTCTCATGAATAAATTATCAAGGTCGGCCTTAGTCAAATGTAGGCTCATAAATCCTTATAGATGTGTCTCCTCACCCTCATCAAAGTGTATATATAGGAGTTAACTCTCTCCTCATTTGGACATCAATCATCTCATCACATATCTCTCTCTCTCCTCTCTTGATTTGTTCGTACAACTTGGAGGCAACCTTTTCTACTTCGCATGTGTGAAAGGAGGATGAATTTCTGGGTTTGTTTGCTAACCGAAAATTTGAAGAAAACATAACAATGTTGACCAGGGTGCTTTTGACCAACATTGACTTTGTTCTTGTGGTCATAACTCTGATTTTTGAAGGCCGCATTTATTGGCACAGTTTTTGAGGAGTTTGGGATAGGTTGACCAGGGTTGACTTCATATTTGCAGTTGTGTTTTCTCTCTCCTTTGATTGGTTTGACCAAACTATTTTGCGCTGACTTTTACCCTCTTAGAAGGCTGAATTTATTTGTTGTTGACCGAGTTGCTTGGAGGAAACTTTGGAGTTTCTCTGACCACTGTTGACTTTCTAGTTAGGGCTACAATTGACCGTTGTTGACTCCCAATTTGACATGATTGTTTTGGGCAAGTTAATTTGATATTTGTACTCTCTATCTTTGTTAAACTATTGAATAATAATAAGAAGATTTGGTCAAAGGGTTTCCCCACATTGGGGTTTGTCCCCGGCATTCGCCATATCTTGTGTCCTCTTGTCTTGGCTGGTCTTCTGCACATGTTTTTATGTTCTATCTGCATTTACTATCAATGTGTTTAAGTTAATGTGATTGCTACTGGATATAATTGGAAATTGTCATTGGGTTGCTTAAGGAACATTGAAGTAAATTGTGCTAAAGCATAGAACATACCATTGTTATCTAAAATTAACAACCCTTGCGACAAGGAAAGTGTTATTGAGGAGCCATGACGACAATTAACTTGCAACAATGAACTAAACCTTGTGCTATACTGATCGACTCGAATGGAATGAACGACTTGATGGTAGGGTTTGCTAACGAAAGGGAACACAACCAGTAAGGTTACAACATTGGTTTTGTTATGTGAACGAAAAACAAGAAGTGAAAACCCACGATTCTTGCACTCGGGCACTACCCATAATCCCAACCTTCTTGTACATTTTGTATTAATGAGGCTGGAGGGACTTGCAAAAAGACAATATTGGCACAACCATAAACCAAATTAAAACCAAATGGAGAAGGTACTTGAGTACCATACTCCACACGCCAAGACTGGACAACTAAAGAAAATCCTGATAGGGTTCGAGTTTTGAGGAGTCGCGAAGGGTAACACTGCAACAAGTTCAAACGATATACCAAACCCATAATTGTGAAGGAAAAGAACAAATAACATTGGCCCTTATGTATAATAAATGACAAAGCTAGAAACCTGTGAAACAATAAGCAGTTACAATCACCAACCAAGAGATAGCCCAACCTCTGTAAGGCTATGACAAAACCATACTTTAATAATGTTAGTGAAATATAGGAAAAAATACAAAAAGATAGATCGACCTTTGTAAGGATATGACAAAACCATACTTTAACATTGTAAGTGAAATACTGTAAGAGATAGTCTAACTACAAAGAGATAGCCCGACCTTTGTGAGGCTGTGACAGAAACATACTTTAGCAATGTAAGTGAAATACAAGAACAAGATACCTCTGCACCAGCCTTAATAGAACAATGGTTGCAGATACACATATGCAACGACCTTGACCCAATAATTCTGCCACCCTGAGTCCATGGCCATGCAAATATAATGTGCTAGAGACGTGATGGAGTGAGTGTGTAGAATGAGGTAAGACGCAGGGACTCCTCCATGATGAGATACGTGTAGAGAATAACCAGTACTCCATCCTTCCAAGACATTTGAGCATGATTTTCTCATAAATGAGCTTACCTTGACTATCAGAGGTGACTTTGCTCACAACCAATCCTCCATAAGAGGGGCAACCCATGTCAGAACAGGAATAACACAATTTGAAACCGAGAAACTTAACGAACGCAAAGACAATACCTCCCACCTGCTCACATTCAAGTCACAACTCTGACTTGATTAGATGTGAACTAGGTTGTGTTACCAAATTGTGCCATGTGAATAACATGCAACATTAGGTGTGGAGCCTAGCTCTACCACTGAGGGTCGCCACCCTATTCACCACACAAATTGTGCACATGTCAATAATCATGATGCCACTATGAATACACCACCGGAGAGCCATTGCATCAGAAAACAAAATGCTTAGAAAACTTCCATTATATCCCCCAACGCTAAACGATTGACATGAGAGAACCCCTATCGAGGATTTGTACTCTTGCACAATGTTTATCCAGTGCTAGCCATTTCTTTAAAGATGAAACTTCATTTCTCCTAGTCGCCACCAACCAAGATTATCTAAGGTTACGTGCCTCTTCGAGCTACTCCAATTCACCAATACATTGGTTGCCTTATTTCCTTCCCTTCGTGTATGAATAGGAATAACATAATCAAAGTTCACCAACAAAAAAATTATACTGCTTACTACTTCCTGAAGGTTCCAACTGTGAATGCGTTTGTCTGATGTGTGCCCTAGGATCAGTTTGTAGACAGTTTGGATGATTAGTTGGGAGTCGCCATGAACCTGGATTAAATGAAACCCTTCCCTTATAGCTATTTGTAAACCTTTATCAAGTGCCAAGAACTTTGCAAGATTGCTTGTTGCTATACCGCATGAGAAGGCATGAACATGTATTGGTTCTGAGTTTCGTCCCTGAGAATACCACCATAACCTACCATTCCTGGGTTTCCCTTTGGTGCTCCATAAAAACTCAATTGGATGAAATCTCTTGGGGGAGGCATAAATAAATTTTTGTTGTTATCCTTACATCCATTATTCTTAGAAGGAGTAGAGACCCACATATTAAGTGAAATATCAAGACTTTATAAGATGACAACCTCAAACTCATCCATTTATCCATCCTCCCAATCTGAGAGGGATATCAACATCATTTCCCAAATGTTCCTGAGAATGGTTTCCTGTAGAAGCGACATATGTCGTTCTTTCACTTCAAAGATTCTTAGGTTGCGCTCCTTCCATAAATTCCATCACGTAAAACCCAATGCGAGATTCCAAGCTTGTAAGACCATCGGGTTGTTATACTTATGATCATACCATTGTTCTATCCATGATTTAATATTCATGCTACTAGGTAAAGTATACCTAAAAACTTGTTGAACAAAATCCCACAAACCCCGGGTGTAAGGGAAAGTGATTAGGAGATGCTCTACAGTTTCTTCCACTTGGAGACAAAGAGCACAATACGATGGATCCTCAAATCCCTTTCTTCTAAGACGATCCCAGGTTAAAGAACATCCCCATGCAATCAACCACGAGAAAATTGAGATCTTAAGACATCCCAATTCTTTCCACAAGTAAGTTTTAACCTTGTACAAAAATTACAGGCAAACAAATTATTAAAACATAAAAATACACAATGACGAGAACATAAAACAAATATACACAAAGATTTTCCCCTAGATCCCAAAGGGACTACCAGATTGATTTTTCATTATATTCTTTTCAATGTTACAATACACATATATATATGCTGAAGCATTCATAAACCGCAATCCACTAACCATGGATTAGAACATAATTGTAGTTCCTTTGACTGGATCTACAAAATACCATGAGCATAAAATCATCAGGACCAAAAACATACGCGAAAATCATGTGCAAAACTACCCAATTTTTTTCCCCGAACCCCAAAAAAATCATTCCAAGGTCAGTTGTGGAAATAATATAACACATACTCAAAACTCTCCCACTTGTTTTCTTTCTACACAGGGGGTCATGGGAGAGCTTAGTCATTGGTCCAACCCTGCAATGCCCATTGTTTCTCTACACCAATAAAACTTCTTAGTGCTCACAAACTTCGTCAATGCATTAGAAACATTCTTTAGAGTGTCCACCTTTACTAGTAACACATTTTTGTCCTCAAACATATCCCTCACAAAGTGATACTAAACATCAATGTGCTTTGTCTTTGAATGATAAGAAAGGTCTTTTGTCAAGAAAATTGCACTTTGGCTGTCACAATCTATCCTTATAGCTTGCGATACTGACCCCATATTTGAACACAATATCTAAAACCAAACTGCTTCCTTGCTTGAATGAGTGGTTGCCATGTATTTAACCTCTATAGTTGAAAGTGCCACTGCAGACGGTTTCTTTCCACTAGTACAAAATGGCTGATTAGTTACTAAAAAAAGGACTAAAATTTGTATATAAACAACTATTTTTCGGTTGGTGACCAATAGTAGTTAATTTACAATATCTTATAACGCAACCAACTTTTAGTCATTTTTAGCTTAATCATTAATTGGTTGTCTCAACTTTATTGTCTACTAGTATATTTAGTCATAAATTTAGTCATTTATTATCACAATTAATGACCAAATATACAACAAAATATATTACTAAATCATCGTCCAATAAAACCAATTAACGACCAAAGAAATATGACTAAAAAGTTGGTCATGTCATAAGATATTGTAAATTAGCTACTAATAGTCGTATATATGCAAATTTTAGTCATCGTTTGAAACAAATTAATGACCAAATAAATATGACTTAATTTTGGTCATGTTATAAGATACTATAAATTAACTACTAAGAGTTGTATATATGCAAAATTTAGTTGTCATTTGTAATCACAAATTTATCATTTGCAGTAATCATTTATCTTTTTTTGGTAGTTTCATATTCATTATATAAATTACTATTTTAGTAATTTATATTCATTTCATTTACTTTCATTAACAATCATTATAAGAAACTAACTTAGTTGTATATTCATTTTATTTGTGTTCATCATTAATGAACATAAAATACTAATTTAGTAGTTTTAGATTGATTTTATGCGTTCATTATTAATCAACATAAATTAATTAGTATGATTTTGTAACTAAATTAAAAAAAATAAAATAAAATAAAAAATAAAAAATAAAAAATAAAAAAAAAAAAAATGTCAAAAAATATACATGTTCATCTAATATGAAACACAAAATTACATATGTTAATTACAATACTAAATAATATCAAGTGCAACTATAAATAATTTCAACCACATAAATTATATTATATAAAATGTCAAGTATTAAAATATGAGTTTCCAACTTAATATTGTTTGGAGTACAAATTACACATGAAATATTGTTTCATCACTTCAAAACATTATCATTGTGTTGCCAAGGCATTGTAGGTGAATTCACTAACTCTAGATACTTCACCATCGATCTTTGTGTGTGTCTTATGCGGCGTATTGGCTCTACGGGTACCACTAGACTAGTTCTCTCCTCTTTCTCTTTAATTTGCATTTGTCGCTCTAACGTTATTGTTCTCCTCTTTCTTCAATTTCTGCATCTTACCATCAATATTGAGTTCCTTTTCTTAAAAGAAAAAAGAAAAAATATAATGCATAGTATAAGACATGAAAGACGATGAACAATGGAATATAAACTAAAGTAGACTATAAACTATTTATACAATATATACCTCAACATCAACAATATTGTCAATGCCATTTTTCTCCATAAAAGCAAGAAACTCGAACAAGTTTTCTTTAGTTGGGCAATAGTGGCCACTATGTGGCTAGATAACCTGTATAAACAACGCAAATAAAATATCACCATATAAAATAACACCTTAGTAAACTTAGAATTCAACCTTCAAGGAAGGCTTAGGCACAATCATGCCAACTAAGTTACATGCTAAAAATCTCAAGTTGTAGATTACTTATACAATGTGGGAGTGCAAAGAAAACTCCTAAAAAATGCCAAAGTTAAGTCTAGAATAAAATGAAGTGAAGTAAAAATGATACAATAATAGAACAACATCATATACATGAATATGACCAGATAATGTAGAAGGCTAAGTGAATAAACCCAAAGGCCGATAATGTCAAGAATGCCCAAGTCTGATCATCATTTCTTCAGATAAGAAGTACTATTTGGGTTCATTATCACATATGATAAACTAACAAGTCTATATCAAATTATTAATGTTTCACTTATATTTATGGATCACTATAGTATAAGTGGATAAATTGCAAAGACAATTCCATTCCCATTGTGTTCCTGACCTATGGTACAATATATTAGCTGTGATTTGGAGCAAATTTCCAACAACGAAAATATGTAACAATCAACACTAGTAATCCCCCAAATAGGATTATTTTGGAATGTAGCTTTCAGATTCCAGTTGCTATATGATTCTTGAATGGAAAATCCACATTGAATTCCAACACCAAACTTCCAATTTTAGAGAACACATATGGCTATCCTCAATCACTCAAACTCAAAATATCACTGATCATTATAATGAAAAGATAAAATAATAGTTTTGATCTGTTTTTACATATTTACATGTAAAGCACCAATAATTTTTCCATATTTACCATACTTGTAATTTTCAAGATATAACACATTGATTGATCTTTTACAACAAATACTTGATTCAATACAAACAAGAATTTAACATATTACAACAATACCACCAATGTTTGATCCTCAATTAGTTCAAACTAGTTAGCGCAAAAAATTCAAGAAAGAGCAACAAGTAGAAATATCAAATCCATCAATTAATAATCAATAATAAAAAAATAAACTTTTTGTTGAAGCTTGATAAACAACTACAAATATTGATGAATTTCATTGATTTTCATAAAATGCTTCTAGATAGAAAAAATATAGTTTAAGTTTGACCATGAGATAGACAAATCAAGCAAGTAAAAAATTGTGTACAATATTTCTCAAAAGACTTCATGTTAAAAGGAAAACTTGCATATTTCTGATAGAAAAAACAGCGTAATAGAGATGGTCAATATTACAAAACAATAGACTGGATATAAAACTATAGGTAGAACTAAAAAAATCCTAATTGAAATAAAGTTGATTGATTATTCTAAGTGAAGCCAACTAGATACATACAACTTTCATTTTTAGCTTTCTTTCCCATATCTTTATTAGAGGTGGAAGCTAACTTGCATGCATCTCGCAAGGTTGTTTTAGCAAAAGTATATTTGCATTCTCATATTCCACACGTGTTTTTCCATGAACAATCGAATTAGATATTGGAGAAATTAGTTGCTACATTAGCTAAGTTGCCAGCTTTAACATTTTCTTTACTCGAGGTATTGATCCTTCCCCTTCTTATTGGTTATCAATCTCATCTTTCTCCTATAGCCAACATAGGAATAATTTGGGTCCCGAAAGAATAAAGATATTCATATGGTGTCTTCAAATTTGAAAGGATGCATTTTTATTATTTAACTACTAGTAAAATAGTCATAGGAAGACCTTAAATATAACCAAACCTTTTCTGTGAAGCGGTTTGTTGCAAATGTCCATGTTAGCACAACATCATTGAAAATAAATGGTCAACAATAATTAAAACTTTTTCCCCTAGCATAAGCATTGGCTTAGTCTTTGTAAAGAAACAAAAACCATTTCAAACTACAAGGAATAAACAAAATGAACACCATTGATACAAATTCACAGAATACTAACAACAAAAATAGAAGTGAATTTTCTAGGTAGTGTTGACTTGGGGTAACATTGGATGTGCTCTAGCCATGAAAACTAGTGGAGAGACTAAAGCACATGAGATCTCCAAGACTCAGAAATGGTTTGGACAAATTCTACCTAGTTTAGGAGATATTAAAATAATTAATATTTTTAATAGGGTTCCTAAGTCTAAACTTAGGAAAAATAAAATACTAATGGGTGTTAATATAAAATTCGGTTAGAAGGTTCCAAAAGACATGGACAAAGCCAAATCTAATCTTAATTGTTGATTAGAGATGCAATCTCGGTCGTTGAAGGACCAACAGAAAAAGTATAAGAAGAGGCTTGAGGGTCAGTTGGAGAACACATTGAGGGAGACTAGTCAGTTCAATTTCTGGAGCGGGGTTTGCTGAAAAATTCGAACTAGTGGTTTGGATTGCACCAAGAGGTAGCGAGTACGAAACATCGAGGCAGAAACAACACTAGAAGATCAACGCAAATATTAGATAGGCAGACGCAGAGACAACAAGACTGTGCGATCACTGGAGGGCCTGCATGGGTGACGCAGAGAGGCAAGAGCTGCGTAGAGGCCAGCGAGTCTGACACCGACTCTGGGGGGGGGGTGTTGGAGAATTTATCTCTGTTGGGTAAGCCAGTTTGACACTCAATTGTACTTAAGAATAGCTGATTAATAAAATCCTCCTCTATTGCACCAGGTTTCCCGCATTGGGTTTTTTCAGGGACAATTGTTCAAAAATATTTGTGTTGATGTGTTTGATTCTTGTGCGTGTATTTGTTTCTATATTATGGTGTGATGTCTGCAGCAAAATTTATTTTAATGTTTACTGAAGGGTTTTTGTAAATAACTTTTTTGAAAATAAGTAGGTAAAATAAATTAGTTGTTGCAATGATAGAATTTTCACATGGTATCAAAGCAAGTAATCAGAGACAGGAAGGGAAAATCAATTATGAGTCGATATTGTGATGCAGAGGCATCTTCGTCAGGAGACTCGCACAAATTTTCAGAAAATTGTACAAGAGATAGTAATTTCGATTTCTATATGTTGGCTTTGAGATTGGAAGAAGAAGTCGTTTGTGTGATAAGCTCTACATCATCAGAGGTATGGTATATATACAGTGGAGCCTCCTGGCATATGAAGGGAATCTAGGAATGTTTCTCAAGTTATCAGGAGGAAAGGATGAATTTTCAGATCACCATGGGGAACAAGGCAAAGCATACTCTAGTAGGGAAGGGTACCATAGTTTTTCAAACAGAATCTAGAGAGAGGTTCCGTGCTACCGATGTATTGTATGTACCAAGATTGGGAATGAACTTACTTTCCATATCGCAACTTCAAGGCAAGGGCTATGACATTTTCTTCATCAAAGAGAAAGTATACGTCAAACACTCAAGCTGGAAAAAGAAAGTGCAAATCAGGATCAGAAGCAACAGATTGTACAAATTACAACTAGAATCACTAATGGCACTAATAGGAAATCATGGAGACAACGATTTGAACGAACTATGTGTTGATTTGTGGTAGCATCGGATGTGCTCTAACCACGAAATTTGATGGAGAGGTTGGGGTACATGAGATCTCTAGTAACCAGAAAGAGTTTGGGCAGATTCTAAAAAGTTTAGGAGATATTAAAATAATTAATATTTTTAATGGAGTCCCTAAGTCTTAACTTAAGGAAATTAAAATATTAATGTGGATTAATATAAAACTGTGTTAGAATGGTCCAAAAGACATGGATCAACCCAGATCTAATCTTAGTCGTTGATTAAGGACTTAATCTCGGTCGTTGATATGTCAACGAGAAAAGTATAAGAGGAGGCTTGAGGGTCACTTGGAGAACTCACCAGATGATCAGTGATTCTATTCTCTAGAGCAAGTTTTGCTAAGAGAGAAAGAATTAGTGATTGGAGTCACAGCTGAGGGGAATTGAGTACAGAGAGGCAGAGATAGTGTTGGGAGATCAGCGCAGGAGCCAGAGAGAGTGAAGCAGTGGTAGCAAGGGCTCACGTAGGGCCACACAGAGGCAACCAGGAGTTGCGCAGTGCTTCAAAGAGGCCAGCGTTGCTAACACAGAGGGCCAGAAGGCTGACGCAGGGCCTCCTGAGGCTGACGCGGACCCATTCAAGGTGACGCAGGGCAGCGCTAGGCAGAGAGAGGCTGATGCAGTCCAGAAAGGCTGACGCTGGGGTTTCTGGGGCAGATTAGAGCTGAGGAGCTGTCAGAGGGTTTATCCAGGGTTTCACCCAGGACATTTGTCTCAGACTGAGAGGTACTACTGCTAAGGGAATTATTTGTTGGGTAAGCCAGATTTGGCACCCAGATTGTACTTTGAAATTGCTTAATAAGAAAACCCTCAGATAACTGCACCGATTTTCCCACATTGGGTTTTTCCGGGGACATTGGTCCAAAACTAACGGTGTCATTTTGTGTGCTTGTTTCTGTTTCCTTCAGTTGATGATCTGTAATATGTTGAACATGCACTAGTGTTTATTTTCAGTATTTACATTGTAAATAACTTGTTAAATAACAGAACAAGTATGTAGGAATAAATCAGTAAAGTGCATGGAGGGTTTTTAACTGATAGACTTAGAAACTTTAACACTATGACACAAAATAATGGGACATTTGCACCACGAGCCTCTAAGAATTCTCAGGAAAACCGTAACAGGAATTCCAAATCTTAGTACAAAACGAGATGATGTATGGAGAGGATGTGCTCTGTGAAAGTATGCCAAAGCGATATTTACTAAAAGTAAAATCAGGGCCAAGAGTGTACTAGGATTGATACACTCAGATATCTGCAGACCTATGTCCACTAAAGCTCTTAGTGGTGCTGAGTACTTTGTCACCTTCATTGATGACCACTCAAGGAAAACTTGGATTTATTTTCTGAAAAGCAAGTATGAGGTTTTATGTCGATTCAAAGAGTTCAAGGCTCTGGTGGAGAACCTAATAGGGAAGAAAACAAAAGTTTTGCACTCAGATAATGGTGGAGAGTATGTCGATAAGGACTTCACTGATTTTTGCGCTAAGGAGGGCATCAGAAGAGAGTG
Source organism: Pinus taeda (assembly GCA_000404065.3). Taxonomy (NCBI): domain Eukaryota; kingdom Viridiplantae; phylum Streptophyta; class Pinopsida; order Pinales; family Pinaceae; genus Pinus; species Pinus taeda. Next base: position 156,643 of record APFE030667390.1, on the reverse strand, counting down.
GACAACTCCTTACAATTCGGAGCAGAATGGAGTAGCAGAAAGAAAGAACAGGACTATCATAGAAGCAGCTAGGGCCATGATGTATGATCAGGGCATGCCAAAATTCCTGCGGACAGAAGCATGCAACACGACAGTCTATGTTCAAAATAGAACTCCTCATTGGGCATTGGGCAAGATTACTCTAGAGAAAGTCTTCACAGGGAAGACACCTAAAGTCAGTCATTTCAAGATATTTGGGAACTTAGAATATTGCCACATACCCAAGGAAAAGAGGAAGAAGCCGGATCAAATTGTAGAGAAAGGATATCTAGTGGGATATAACGGGAACACTAAGGCATACATAATCTATCTTCCAGGGAGCAGGAAGGTAGTAGTTCAAAGAGATGTGAAGTTCATGGAGGATAGGGCCTTTAGAAAATCTCGAGAAATGCCTTCTGAGGAGCAGTCAAAAGATGAGTCGTTGGTCAAACCACTTCAACCAACAGAAGTAAAGAATTCTTCCTCGGATTAGTAAGAATCACAGGAGGAGGAGGAGCTAATAGAAGCACTTGCTACCAAAGGAAGAACAAGCAACGAACTTCGTCAAATTCTGCGAAATGAGGATTTCATTGGTGCACCAAGAAACGATAATGTAGGTTTTAACCCCGTACAGAAATTACTTGCATACGAATTTTAAAACACAAAAAATAAACAATGCGAGACAATAACACATAAAACACATATACACAAAGATTTTCCCCTGGATCCCAAAACCGAGACTACCAGTTTGATTTTTCGTTATGTTCCTTTCAATGTTATAGTACATATTTATACATGTCAAAGCATTCAATACCATGGACCTAAAACCATCGCATCTAAAACCATGGATTAAAAACCATCGCGTTCAAAACCATGTGTGAAAATCATGCACAAAACCATAGGTAGGTCCGCCCAACTTAATATAGGGCCCAAAAAACAAAAATTTCCAGGAAGTTGCCCTGGACCCCATAGAGGGGGGTTACTTGCACTCCTCAAACCCCCTGTGACCCCCCCGCTACGCAATTGGTGCAACAAAGGGGGGACTTCGCCCCCCCTCTAACCCCCCAGTTAACTGCGTGGGCTAGTCGTGGAAAAAATATAACACAACCCAACATTCTCCCACTTGTTGTTTTCTTTCCACAGGGGACCACAAGAGAGCTTAGTCATTTATCCAGCCTTGCAACACCCATTGTTTCTTTACACCAAGAGAACTTCTCAGAGCTCACAGATTTTGTCAATGCATCTGCAGTATTCTTCAAAGAGTCCACTTTTACCAACGACACCTTTTTGTCTTCTATCACATCCCTCACAAAGTGATATTGAACATCAATGTGCTTTGTCTTTGAATGATATGTAGGGTTCTTTGCCAAGAAAATTTCACTTTGGTTGTTACAATCTATCCTTATAGCTCCCTGTACTAACCCCATACTTGAACATAATCTCTACAACCAAACTGCTTCCTTGCTTGCATGAGTGGCTACCATGTATTCTGCCTTTGTAGTTGATAATGCCACTACAGATTGTTTCTTACTCATCCAACTGACTGCACCTCCAAATAGGTTAAACACATACCCACTTGTAGATCTTCTTTGATCCAGATCTCTAGCCCAATTTGCATCAACAAAGCCACGAATATCCAACACTCTGTCCAATTCTAGTCTTCCTTGATAGCACAAACCATAATCACTAGTGCCACGCAAATCCCTGAAAACCTGCTTCACTGTTGTCAGTGCTCCTTCCCTGGTTTTGACATAAATTTTCTCAGTACTCTCACTACATGTGCAATGTCTGGCCTAGTACAGACCATTGCATACATCAGGCTACTAACTGCACTTGCATATGGAACATGGGACATGTCCTCTTCCTCTTCTTATGTCTTGGGACACTGTTCAACAGATAACCTTACACCTACAGGAATATGAACCTTCATCGGTTTATTATCCTGCATATTAAACCTCTGCAATATTGTCTCTACATACTTCCTCTGGTTTAACCAGAGCTTCCTCTTTTCCTGGTCTCTTTTTATTTACATGCCCAAAATATAGTTTGCAGCACCAAGATCTTTCATGTCAAATTTGGAGGACAATTGGGTCTTCAAATCCTGGATAATTTCTTTTTCATTTCCAACCAGCAACATATCATCCACATATAAGACCAGATAAATAACATGATCACCAATTAATTTAAAATACACACAGTGATCTCCTTTGCTTCTGGTGAAGCCAAGTCCTCGTATAAATGTATCAAATTTCTAATACCACATCCTTGGTGATTATTTTAACCCATACAGAGACTTCTTTAACTTGCATACCAGTTATTTCTTACCCTTCACCACAAAGCCTTCAGGTTGCTTCATGTAGATTTCCTCTTCTAGATCCCTGTGAAGAAATGTTGTCTTCACATCCATCTGTTCTACCTCAAAATCAAAAGCAATAGCAACAGATAAAAGTAATCTAATAGAAGTTACCTTAGCAACATGAGAAAAAATATCACCAAAATCAATTCTCAGCACCTGGGAATAACCTTTTGCTACCAACTGAACTTTGTATTTCTCCACCTTTCCTTCTGCATTTGTCTTCTTCTTGAACACCCATTTGTTGCCAATGGGTTTTCTTCTAGCTGGTAACTCCACTAGATCCCAAACCTCAATTTTGTGCAAACATGCCATTTCATCAACCATGGCCTCTTTCCAGAGTTTGCCATCCTCTGAATCTACTGCTTCCTTCACAGTTCTGGGATCATCGTCACTAATAGATAAAGCAAAATTTGAAAAGAAAGCAGATGGACTATATCTTTCTGGCTGCCTTCTTTCTCGAACTGATCTTCTCATACCCGGAGTTTGTGGCTCTTCATGTTCTGATTCCTCCTCTGTTGTAGAATCTGATTCTTCCTCTCTGATTCTTCCTCCTTAAGCTCAAAATCTATCTTCTTAGGTTTCTTTCATTGGACTTCATGTTTAATAACATCTTTTACCTCTTTGAACACCACATCTTGGCTGTACACAACCTTCCTTTTTACTGGGTTCCAAAGCTTATAACCCTTTAAACCATCATTATATCCAATAAAGATGCACTTTTCAGATTTACTATCCAACTTGGTTCTTTTCTCCTTTGGAACATGTACATATGCATCACATCCAAATACCCTCAAATGTGAAAAAGAGGGTTTCTTACCAGTCCATACCTCTTATGGAGTCTTATCCTCCAACGCTGATGAAAGTGATCTGTTGACTAGGTAACATGATGTCTCCACCGCCTCTGCCCAGAATTCTTGTCCTAACTCAACACTACTGAGCATGCTTCTTTCTCTTTCCATCAACGTCTTGTTCATTCTTTCTGCAACTCCATTTTGCTCAGGTGTGTATGGAGTAGTCTTTTGTCGTGCTATACCACACTTCTTACAGAATTCTTCAAATTCCTTACTGCAAAACTCTTCATTGTTATCTATCCTCAACACCTTTATCTTCTTTTCTATCTGGTTTTCCACCAGAGCCTTAAATTCTTTAAACCTGTCAAAGACTTCAGATTTCTTCTTAAGGAAATATATCCATGTATTCCTTGAGAAGTTATCTATAAATGATACATAGTACATAGACTTAACCAGTGATGGAACCTTCACAGGTCCAAACACATCATTGTGCACAAGTTCTAATATCTGTTTCACCCTCTTACCACCAGAGGGGAAACTCACCCGATTCTGCTTCCCATATACACAATTTTCACAAAATAAAAAACCAGAGAGCTATTACTCACACCTTCTACCATACTTTTACCATGAAGTATTCGAAGGCATTTCTCTCCAATATGTCAAAGCCTTTGATGCCACAACATGGTCTTCTCTTTAGAGACCACTAGATTTTCTGCTCCACTTTCAGGAACCACAGAGCTATTGCACCCATCAACAATAGTGCTACCTTGCAGCTTGTACAGAGTTCCAATCCGAACCCCTCACATCAATACTAGTGGTTCCCGAACCATCTTGTAGGTATCCTTCTCAAACATTGTTTTTACACTTGCAGCATCCAACTTGCTTACAAAAATAAGATTTCTGGCCAATGCAGGAATATGCAGAACACCTAAAAGTGTTCTAACCCTTCCACCTTGCAACTTCAACTTTACTTTTCCACGACCAATGATTTTAGCCTTCCTATCATCCCCTAAGAAGACATCACCACCATCTTATTTCTCATACTCGTAGAACCACTCTCTATGGGGAGTAAAGTGAAAGGATGCACTTAAGTCAATCAACCATGCCTCATGATCTACATGTGTACTGAAGAAGCCAAGTACACATCCCCACCTTCATTTGAGGTGGTTTTCGCCTTTGCAGAAGGAGCATCATTAGATCCCTTTCCTTTATCAAGAGCTTTAGATTTACAGTCCCTTTTGTAGTGCCATTCCTTTCCGCATTTCCAGCACACCACCTTTACAGGTTTTCTTGGAAATTTAGATCTCCCACTCGATGACTTATTTTTGTTTCTGTTCTGGGACCGTCCTCGTACAGACAAGGCATCACCATTTTGGCTCTCCATATTTTTTTGTCCCATCTCCTCCGTCATCAAGGATGAAACTATTTCATCAAATTGCAAGGCAATGGCATTACTACCTATTGCAATAACCAGACTATCCCACGAATTTGGTAGAGAACACAAAAAACTGATGCACTTATCTTCATTTGAAATTTTAATATCAACAGATAATAACTGACTTACCACAGTATTAAATGTGTTCAGATGCTCTGTCACTGAGTCTCCATCTTTCATTCTCAAGTTATACAAATTTTTCTGTAGGAACAGTTTATTCACCAGACTTAGATTGGTACAAAGTCCTTAACTTGTCCCACAAAGCCTTTGTCATAGCTTCCCCTGATACATTTAGCAATACTGAATCTAAGACAATCGTATTGTGCTCTTTGCTTTCCGATCCAATTTCTTCCATTCTTCATCGGACACTCCTGTTGGTTTAGTATCTAGATTTACCATGATCCACTGATCTTTATCCACCAACAGATCCTCCATCTTGAGTTTCCATAACTCAAAAATTTTACCATTAAATTTCTTAATCTCTATCTTTCCACTACTCGCCATCTTCTTTCACCACCAGAATCAATCTCGAAAATCTCCCACTGAACAGGGTTTACCACAGACCCGAGCAAAACCCCTCAACAACAAAGGCGTCCGCTTGAAGCCAAAAAAGCTTCGATACCAAATGTAGGTTTTAACCTTGTACAGAAATTACTTGCATACGAATTCCAAAACACAGAAAATAAATAATGCGAGAGCATAACACATAAAACACATATATACAGAGATTTTCCCCTGGATCCCAAAACCGGGACTACCAGCTTGATTTTCCGTTATGTCTATTTCAATGTTACAATACATATTTATACATGTCGAAGCATCTAATACCATGGACCAAAAGCCATTGCGTCCAAAACCATGTGTGAAAATCATGCACAAAACCATAGGTAGGTCTGTACAACCTAATATAGGGTCCAAAAAACAAAAATTTTCGGGGCACTACCCCAGACCCCATAGAGGGGGGTTACCTGCACCCCTTAAACTCCCTATGACCCCCCCGCTATGCAATCAGTGCAACGAAGTGGGGGGCTAATCCCCCGGTTAACTATGTGGGTTAGTCGTGGAAAGAATATAACACAACCCAATAAAGAAAAGGGAGCAAAAACAACCAAATAGATATCAAGCATTAGTAGCTCAGGATGGGGAGCCTTCCAGTTTTCAGGAGGCTACTCAACATCATGTTTGGTTGGATGAAATGGTGGAGGAATACAATTCCATAATGGTGAACAATGTCTGGGAGTTAGTGTCGAGGCCTCAAGACAGATCGATGGTAGGTTCGAGATGGATCTACAAGATTAAATACACTGTAGACGACATTGTGGAAAAATACAAAGCCAAGTTTATGGCTAAGGGGTATGCTCAGAAGGAAGGAATTGAATATGAAGAGATCTTTGCCCCAGTAGCCAGGTATACATCTATTAAACCGTGATATCTCTTGCAACACAGATGGGATGGGAGATTCATCAGATGGATTTCAAAACAACATTCTGAATGGGGTGATAGAAGAGGAGGTATACATTGAACAACCAGAAAGCTTTGAGACACATGAGAAAAAGTTTCATGTATGCAGATTGAAGAAAGCCTTGTATGGGCTGAAACATGCAGCTAGAGCATAGTATTGTCGAATTGATGGCTACTTGCAGAAGATGGGATTTGTCAAGAGTGACCTAGATCCAAATCTCTACTATCTAGTTGCAGAGGATGAGCCTCTAATCCTAGTATTATATGTGGATGATCTCTCCCTTAAAGGATCATCCAGGCTCATCGAGGACTGCAAGAAGAATATAGCCACAAAATTTGACATGAAGGATTTGGGATAGGTGCATTATTTCCTAGGGTTGGAAGTTTGGCAGCAAAAGAGGTAGATTTTCCTTGGACAAGGAAGATATGCTACAAAAATTCTAAAGAGATTCATGATGCAGGATTATAGAACCATGGCTACTCCAATGATCACCAATTGGAAGAAAATTGATGTATCAGAAGACAAGGATGTTGATCCCACCTTATACAGGTAGCTCATATGGTCCTTGATGTATCTGGTCAATACCATGCTAGACATTTGTTATGCTGTCAACACCCTCAGTCAGTTCATGGTGGAACCGAAGAGGGCACACTGGGCAACAAACAAACGTGTTCTTAGATATATATAGGGAATAATCGATTATGGACTCTTGTACACTAGGAGTAAGGATATCAGATCGAGTGGATTTACTGATGCAGATTGGGCTGGAAGTTCAGTGGATCGGAAAAGGACCTCTCGATACTGTTTCAACATTGGATCGAGAATGACCTCATGGTGCAGTAGGAAACAGAATTTCGTAGCTCTGAGCTCAGCTAAGGCAGAATATATGGCTGCAAGTACAACTTCGTGCGAGACCATATGGCTTAGAAAACTAATTGTGAACCTGTTGACAGTGTTGGACCTGCTAACATGTCAAGGGGATCTCCCTGGTAAGAAGTCCCAATTAGACCTTTGACCGTTTGGTGTATGAGTCCCAACAGTGGGTCGTAAGGTAATGCCTTGACCGCAATGTCGCACAAAGGCAAGTAAGATAACTCTATCAATAGCAACGGTGTGACTGATGCAGTGAGTCAATGAATGAGTATGAGAGGTCCCAACACTTCAAAGGGAGAGGAAGGTGAAGGTGAGTTCCAGGTTGAAAGGGATCAGTCCCAACTCAGCTAGGAACACACATCACAAAGGACGTGCACAACTTCCGATAGAGCAGTTGACACGGATGCAACAACCCAACATACAAGGTAATATAACCTGAACAACACTCATGGATCAGTCTGACACGAGTGTGACGATTGATATAGCAAGGTTCAGAGAAAGGTTTGTCTGATGTCTGGAAGAGCAATTGACACAGACAATGACAACATTAACAACATATGCAACACATTAACAACAAGATTCGTATAAATGCATGTGAATCAGTTCATACACAAGTACGTAAGTTAAACAACATATATTAGTAGGGCAACCAGAGCAGTCCAACTACAATAACAACATATGCATGAAAATATGTTTCCTTTTATTATATAAAGAAGTGTAAGTCGCAATCATACAATACACCATGTAAACCTGCTAGCCCTAACAGTAGAATGTTACAGCCACATCCACCTGCTCCTCCAAAGAGATGTACTAGCTCTGTGCAGTGGAGAAGCCAAGGCGCTTTACAATACTGTCCAAGCCTTCTTCGAGATAGTCTTAGTAGAAAGTTGGCTGACCAAAAGCCTTTACAATGAGTTATGAGGGACTATTTATAGCAAAGGGTGGGGTGACTCTTGACATTCGCTTTGTGACAGTTCAACTACCCTCATGACTCTTCACCTACTCTATAACGGTTACATCCAACTATTGACACTTGACTTACACTTGACATGACTCAACATTACGATGCACATGTACTCATGTGAAACAACATGGTTTGAGCAAGCCTTGCAAGACATAACTGATACTCGGTCCGTTGTGGTGTGACCAACTCTCTGACATGCTTGTGATGGTGAAGCCAATGAGATGATGCCAAGTTTGGTCGTCCATGATGGTGTGCATGCACCTCATGGTGACATCTTGCTGAAGCGAACTCTTGCCTCCGTTGCAACCGGTGCATTGGTTCAGTCCCTTCATCCAAATCGTCTGCTAACATGCGCATGGCCTTCTTAGGTATGGTTGAACCAACAACACACTGATGCATAGTGTCTGTGCTGATATTCAAGTGTGTGTTGGTGGTCATGTGCATCAACTTGTCGAAGTGCATGTTCAACCCCAGTTGGACTTGTTTCTTTTCTTTGCCTTGGTGAGTGTGTTGAATGGGTTGGATTGCATGCGTGCGCTCAACGACATGCATGCTACTGGATCCTTTGCATGCGATCAACAACATTTCTCACCACATTTTCTCTGTGTCCGCTGCTAGGATAGATCCTTAACTCTTACTGGCGCAACTTCATTTGTGAATGCATGTTGCGCCCACTGTTGTTCATGTTCCTGCTGCAACTCATTGGTCTGTGTGTGCAGCTTCATGTTCTTCCTGAGTTGCTTCTTCGGCACATGCAACTCCTTCTTTGTTCCATCTTCTGCCTTCGCGTAATCTTCATGTCACGTCGTCACTTCATAGTCTAAGTCTCCGAAGTTGCTTTCATTATCAATGGATCTGCTTGATCTTGCAACTTTGCTCTGCGTCTATGTTGTCAACAACCTTTCTCTTACATCCGTTGCATTTGTTGTGTTCGCTACATTTGGTATGCTACTTTCAGTTGTTGTTCATGATGCTACTCGCTATGATGCTGCTGCTTGATGTCCTTGTCCATGAACAACTTAATGTCTTTGTGAGTAGGTAAGCCCATGGACACTTGATTGACTGCATCCCCAAGTGTGCTCTGAATGGTGTTTTTGTCTCTACTCTTTTCGAAACCATTGTACATATACTACTGAGAGGCAGATGAACACCTGTGATACCTGGAGACATGGCAACATTCATAGCAAGCAATATGTCAGTTGAAAACCAAAATGAACATGAGAACTAACCTGCAACATACCTGGGTGAATAATCGTGAAGGTTGCGCAATTTCAGCCGAGAGGTCGAGAGATCGATTGCCAAGACTGCACAAGGTATAGTCCGGGCTGCTGGGAGACTAACTGACTGCTGGAACTGCAAAATGCGCAATCCAGTTGGGCAGTTGGTTGCTGGGGTTGCGGAATGCGTGATTCCATCTAGGAAAGACTGCTAGCCCAGGGACAAATTTGCGCAAATTTTTGGGCCAAGTAGTCACTGACCTCTAGAAATGCGTAATTCAATCTAGGGGGTCAGTGCTGGGCTAGAATGCGCAAATCTGGAGAGGAAGGTGAGCCTTCCTTCTCCAGATTGCGCAATGCAACCTTAGTGAAGGCAAAGACCGGGCCAAGGTTGGCTCGACTTGCCGACGGGCAATTGAAAGCAAGTTAAATCGATGAAATGCATGGCAACACTAAGTGATAGCAGAAGTGATAAACTGTGCATGCAAAACATGAATGGAAGATTGAGAAAATAGATCAACATGCATGTGGGTGAGGTTGTTCGTCGGTTTGGTGAACGTTCGTGCAAAACAGTTTCATGCATGCGAAAACAATGAGATAGCAACGAAAATTGAAAGAGAGCTAGGACAAGCTAGAATATATGTAAACAACAACAGGCGTTCAAAGAAATCAAGCAAACAATACTCGTACAAGCGAAAACCCAAAAAGCGACAGAAATGCAGCACAAGGCATGGGAAGCGAGGTTACCCCAAAACAATTAAGTTGAAAGTGCCAACTACTCCTAAATGTGATGTGGGATGTCAGAGCTACAAGGTTGATGTGAGGAACGAGCTCTGCAACGTTCGATTGATAAATTTGGATAACATTGAGGTTCTGACACGCAAGCCACAAATCTAGGGGAAGCAACACTTGGAGGGAGGTTTCTGAATTTCTCCTTGCATGTAACCTCCAACTACTAAACATAGATCCCTGAAACAAGGGATGCCTTTGCACGCTGCCTTGGGAGAAGAAACCTATGCATGCAAGTCTGTTTTTCTCAATCCCAAAGGGAACCGGTCAACTCCGCTGCACATGCAAGCGACTGCTCGACTGCTGGAGAAAAATGTGCATTTTTTACTGTCAACTCGGTTGACTGCCCAAGGGGATTGCGCAATTTCTAGGCCCAACAACTGACTGGTGCCTAGATTTGCACAAATCTTGGGCTGAACTACCTGTTGATGGGTAAAATTGCGTAATTCCTGCCCGAAGGGTTGGTTGGCAGGATTGCGCAATCCAAGAGACCAATAGGCTGTCAGAGGGAATTGCACAATTCTTGGAGGGAACTACTGGTTTCCTTCCTGAAATGCGCAAATTTCACTAGTCAGTTGCTCAGCGTGCAGTTGGACCAAGTCTGGATGAGCAGCCTGTGAAAGGAAAAGATCAACCGTGATCAACAGGCTGCCTTTGAGCAAGAAAGACACTGAAGCTTGAGGACTTGACGAAGCAAGGCACGCTGTTGTGAAGGTTGGTAGGGAGGCCCCAAACAGGCTAAGGAAAAAAATTTGGAGGGTGGTTGTAGCCACTACAACAGAACCTATTCAGAAGAAAGATGGAGGCGACCATGATCATGTGTGATAATCAGAGTTGCATCAAGCTCTCTAAGAATCCATATTTCACGATCAATCAAAGCATATTGATATTCTGTGTCACTTTGTTAGAGACTGTATCCAACGAGGAGTTGTACAGTTGAGATATACTCCTAGAGGAGAACAGGTGGAAGACATCCTTACCAAGGCCCTTGGAAGAGCAAAGTTTGATTATTTCATGGAAAATATGGGGATGATAAAGAATCCATTTCAGTAACAGAAATGAATATGATGTTGCAGTGCAATAGCACAATGCAGGATGATGAGAAGAGGTTGCAGTGCATATGCAGTGTTGGGAAGAAGCACTAGCAACAACACGGATGTAGAGGGAGTTGCAGTGCAGATGCAGTGTTGGGAGAAAGGACCAACAATAGCACGGATGTAGAGGGAGTTGTCGTACGAATGCAACAATCGTAATAACAGAGCCATGGGAAGCAGTATAGGATGTAGCAATGCAGAGGATGTTGGGCGGGGAGGCTTAGCATCAGCACAGATACAGGTGGCGTATAATCAGAGTGATGCTCAGCATGGAGTATTACTAGAGCACACTCCTCGCTAAGAGGGAGTGTTGATTTGGGGTAGCATTAGATGTGCTCTAGCCATGAAAGTTGGTGGAGAGGCTAAAGCACATGAGATCTCCAGGACCTAGAAATGGTTTGGGCAAATTCTACCCGGTTAAGGAGATATTAAAATAATTAATATTTTTAATAGAGTTCCTAAGTCTAAACTTAGGAAAAATAAAATATTAATGGGTATTAATATAAAACTGGGTTAGAAGGTTCCAAAAGACACAGATCAAGCCAAATCTAATCTTAGCCGTTGATTAGAGAAATCTCGGCTGTTGAAGGACTAACAAGAAAAGTATAAGAAGAGGCTTGAGGGTCAGTTGGAGAACACACTGAGGGAGACCAGTTAGTTCGATTTCTGGAGTGGGGTTTGCTGAGAAATTCGAACTAGTGGTCTGGATTGCAGCAAGAGGTAGCGAGTACAGAACAAAGAGGAGAAAACAACACCAGAATATCAGCGTAAATATTAGAGAGGCAGACACAAAGGCAGCAGGACTGTGGAGTCACTGGAGGAACTGCGTGGGTGACGCAGAGAGGCCCAGTGCTGACATAGAGAGGCGAGAGCTAACGCAGAGGGTCTGGGAGCTACGCAAAGGCCAGCAAGTCTGACATTGAGTCTGGGGGAGGGTGCTGGAGAATTTATCTCTGTTGAGTAAGCCAGTTTGGACCCAGTTGTAGTCAAGAATAGCTGGTTAATAAAATCCTCCTCTGCTGCACCAGTTTTCCCGCATTGGGTTTTTCCGGGGACAATTGTCCAAAAGTATCTGTGTTGATGTGTTTGATTCTTGTGCATGTATTTGTTTCTGTATTATGGTGTGATGTCTGCAGCAGAATTTATTTTAATGTTTACCGAAGGGTTTTCGTAAATAACTTATTGGAAAATAAGTAGGTAAAATAAATCAATTGTTGCAGTGATAGAATTTTCGCAGGTAGTAGCTCAAAACCTTGTAGTGGGAAGATGCCCTCAAGCTTGAGTAATATTTACATGCCAGAGAATGAGTTGTGACACTTGTTTCTTACATTTACTAGGAAGAATTGCAACTAGAGCTCCAATGTTTACTTTAGATAAATAGTATTGGTGTTGATATGCAATGTGGCCCTCCATCATTAGCAATGGCATAGTTGACGGGGTTCACACAATTACTGTAGATTCAACCTCTTTCATGTTTGACTGACTAGTGTGGCTGGTAATAATTGGTGCTAATCCTAAGCCAGGGAACAAATGCTCAAGATTTATTCCCGAAGGAATCTGTTGAGAGTTTAAATTTCCAGACCTTCCAGATTCACCCAAACTCTTATACATGACAACAACTTGCAAGGCTAAGAGTCTCTCACTAGCATGAGGCCAAAACTACATTAATTTGGAATTCAAAATTTGTTTATTGAAATGATTTCTATCACCCATTCTTAAAGACAACTAAAGCATTTTGATAATTGATTCGACTAACAAGTCAAGTTGAGCGAGTGAGAGAGCCTTGCGTCCTAGTTTCCCTTTCTATAGCATAATTTAAGGAAGAAATTGTAAACGATGTTGTTGAATAGAAACTTAGTATTATTTTCCCTACAACAGCAACATCCCGTGAGCCTTGAAGTTGACAAGTGGTGATCATGTTACCCTTCATGTTGGCATGTCTTTAGGTGACTACATGTGGAACTGTTGATTGAGGAATTGATATAATTTTTCCAATGGCATTTGGGTGTTGAATATATTCGCAGTAGTCTATAACGCGACTTTTTGAAATCCTTTCTGGCGGATTTTTCCGGTCAAAATCCGGCAACAATTCATTGGAATCCCAAGTTTGATAGCTAGTTTCTGCACAATCAATGGCTCCTAGAGGTTTTTCAGGGTGTTGAATCCAAATATGCAGTTAAAAAACCATTTTAACTACTAAAAATCAAGATTTAACCTCATTTCTTCCGCCAGATTCCGTCACCGGAATCTCCAAAAAGTCGCATTATAGACAACTCCGAATATATTCTAACTGAGTTGAAGGATGAATATCAAAGGCTAAAAATTATGGAGGTTTGTCCATCTTTACTGTTGATTTGGGGTAACATCAGATGTGCTCTAGCCATGAAAATTGGTGGAGAGGCTAAAGTACATCAGATCTTCAAGACCCAGAAATGGTTTGGGCAGATTCTGACCAGTTTGGGAGATATTAAATAATTAATATTTTTAATGGAGTTATTAAGTCTAAACTTAGGAAAAATAAAATATTAATGGGTATTAATATAAAAATGGGTTAGAAGGCTCCAAAAGTCATGGATCAACCCAAATCTAATCTTAACCATTGATTAGATATTTATTCTCGATTGTTGATGGACCAACAGGAAAAGCATAAGAGGAGGCTTAAGGGTCAGTTGGAGAATACACTAGAGTGATCAATCATTTATTTTGCTAGAGCGGGTTTGCTAAGCAGAGTTGAATCAGTGATCAGCAGCGAGGGGCAGTGAGTACGAGGTAGAGAGGCAAGGACAATACTGAGAGACCAGCACAGAAGCAGAGAGAGTGAGAGCAGCAGTCAGTCCAAGCTACACAGAGCACAACAAAAGCAATGCAAAGCCCAGAGGGACTGCATCATCCACGCAGAGGGCAGAGGTTGTGACGCAGAGGCTCCCAGAGGCTGCGCAATGCCTCAGAGGGCTAACGCAGAGGGCCTTAGGGATAATGCAGTGGCCAGAAGGGCCAGTGCTGAGCTTCAGTTGTGTCAGAGAGGGTTTCATGGGACAGGTTTTCTGAATACCTATTTCCGGATATAAAGTTATTGCTGCCGTATATTTTTCTCTGTCGAGTGAACTAGTTTAGGCACCCAGTTGTACTAAGATAAATTGCATAATAATATAACCCTCTGAATAGCTGCACTTGTTTTCCCGCATTAAGTTTTTCCAAGGACATCGGTCCAAAATAATGGTGTCACTTGTGTGCTTGTTTTCTTTCAGTTGATGATTTGTAGATGTTGATATTGTACTTGTGTTTATTTTCAATATTTACATGGTAAATAACTTGTTAAGTAATTAAACAAGTAGGTGAAATAAACTAGGTAGTATAGGAAGAATTCTAGCAGGTTAGACATAGAAATTCGAACATGGTATCAGAGCGTGGCTGCAGATCACAGGAAAACTGAAGGCATCAACCGAGCAGAGCATTTGCAGCAGATTCAGTTGTCCATAGTGACATAGTTGATCCATGCAGAAGGTGACAGAGGAAGGAGTGAATCAGTCTGGGCCAGAGAAAGGCCAACATAGAGGCTGAGGGAGGCAAAATCAGGCTCATGCAGAGGCCAGAAGGATTGACGCAGTTCACTGAGGGAGCTGATTTTCCGGTGTCGGGATTGCGCAGAGCCAAGTGGCTCATTCCTTCAATTGCTAGGGCATAGGAGGCTATGGGTAGTTTTCGAAGCGAAGCTGGTGGGGTATTGTGGTCAAAACAGTACCTAATATGGCAAGACCAAGGTGGAGGGAGTTGCTGCCGAGGCAGATTTCTAGCCAAGGAATCCAAATCAGTGTTGCAGTTGCGCAGACGATCGGAGAGGGGCAACTTGACGTTAGCAGAAGGATTTCCAGAAGGGAAATCGAGACTTAGAGGTAGTCGAACCGAGAACTTCCAGATGGAAAGTTGAGAGACTCAACAGGAGTCAAACAAAGGACTTCCAGGAGGGAAGTAGAGAGACTTGGAGTCGTCGAAAGAAGAGAAACGAGATGGACATGAATGGGCTGAGAGATCAGGACAAGCTGGACGGAGCGTCCAACTTTGTGGTCTAGAAGGCTAGGATCTTGTCCATTCTAGATAGACATCGCATCAAGGGCTTCGTCTCGACAGTGATAGTTATCCTAGTTGACCCGGTAGCTAATGAAAGGTACGAGGAGGCAATGGCTAAGGCTAAGTGCATCATCCTTGATGGGGTCAAGGATCATGTGGTACCACATATTGCCGAGAAGGAAATGACAAAGGAGATGTGGAATGCCTTGAAGATATTGTATTAGCATACTTCTGTGCATAGGAAGATGCTCCTAGAGAATCAGCTAAGGGCATACCAGATGCAAAAGGGAGAGCAGATAGATGTCTTCCTCGGTCAATTGAAGGACTTTCGTGACAAGCTAACTTCCATAGGGGCCACATCGGATGAGGAATTGATGGTGAGGACCGCACTTAACATAGTTTCCGAGGATTGGGAGGTATTTGTCCAGAGCATACTGGGTAGGAGGAGTCTTCTGGATTGGGAAGAACTGTGGGCAGCTCTTCATCAAGAAGAGATCAGACAACTGACCAAGGCGGGGTGTAGTGACAAAGGGGTCAAAATCAAGAAGGAGGAAGAAGAGGATGCGGTTCTAAAATTTGTGGGAAAGCAGGAGAAGAGGAAGAAGAAGGACCTCTCCAAGGTCAAGTGCTTCCATTGTGGGGAACTAGGTCATTTTGCGAACCAGTGTCCTAGGACGAAGAGTAAGGGAGAGGCTTCTGACTTGAAAGCAGTGCCAGCGAAGGCGAAGAAAGAAGTCAAGGAGGACGATGATTGTGCCATGAGTGCTCATGTGCTACTTGAGAAGAAGTGGGGAGACATCGAGCCATAATCAGGAGGACTACAGGCGATGAGGGGCAGGATCCTTGAGGTACCCAACCTCTTGGATTATACCTTGCTACAGGAGCCTCGAAGAGGAGTAACAGGACTTGCGGATGTCGGTAGAGACAGATGCGGATGAAGCAGCATAGAGTGCTACAGTGCAGGAGTCCTTAGACAACGCGAGGCTAGCAGGCTGCAACAGTGCGAGGCACGAGAGTGTTACACCAATGCAAAATGGCACAGAGAGGTGCGCAACGGTGCGAGATGCAGGGAGTTGCAACAACGTAGAGGTCAGTAGAGGGAGCTTCAACATCAGGAGTGTTTCTAGCCTGACAGGGATGTCAATAGTTGGGTGAATCAATTACTTACTTCTCAGTAACTCAGTTGCAGTGCAATAGCACGATGCAACATGATGAGAGGGGATGCAGTGTAGATGTAGTGCTGGGAGTATGTACCAGCAACAACACAGATGCAAAGGGAGCTGTCGTACAGATGCAATAGTGGCAATGGCAGGGCCATGGGCAGCAGTACATGATGTAGCAGTGCAGAGGATGTTGGACGAGGAGGCCTAGCATCAACACAAGTACCAATGCCAAATAATCAGAGTGATGCTCAGTGAGGAGTATTACTAGAGCACAATCCTCGCTAAGAGGGAGTGTTGATTTGGGGTAGCATCGGATGTGTTCTAGCCATGAAAATTGGTGTAGAGGCTAAAGTACATAAGATCTCCAAGACCAAAAAATGGTTTGGGCAGATTCTAACCGGTTTGGGAGATATTAAAATAATTAATATTATTAATGGAGTTCCTAAGTCTAAACTTAGGGAAAATAAAATATTAATGGGTATTAATATAAAATTGGGTTAGAAGGTTCCAAAAGTCATGGATCAAGCCAAATCTAATCTTCGTCATTGATTAGAGAATTAATCTCGGTCGTTGAAGGACCAACAAGAAAATTATAAGAGGAGGCTTGAGGGTTAATTGGAGAATACACCAGAGTGATTAGTGATTCATTTTGCTAGAGCGGGGTTGCTAAGAAAAGTTGAATTAGTGATCAACAACGAAGGGCAGTGAGTATAAGGCAGAGAGGCAGGGACAATACTGGGAGACCAGTACAAAAGCGGAGAGAGCGAGAGCAGTAGTCAGTCCAGGCTACGTAGAGCCCAGAGGGACTGTGTCATCCACACAGAAGGCAAAGGGAGTGACGCAGAGGCTCCTAGAGGCTGCGTAGTGCCTTAGAAGGTTGATGCAGAGGGTCCCAGGGCTGACGCAGTGGCCAGAAGGGCTAGTGTTGAACTTCAGTTGTGCTAGAGAGGGTTCCCTGGGACAGGTTTTCTGAATACCTGTTTCTGAATATAGAGGTATTGCTACAGTATATTTTTCTCTGTTGGGTGAGCCGGTTTAGGCACCCAGTGGTACTCAGATAAACTACATAATAATATAACCCTCTGAATAGCTGCATCGTTTTCTCGCATTGGGTTTTTCAGGGGACATTGGTCCAAAATAATGGTGTCACTTGTGTGCTTGTTTTCTTTCAGTTGATGATATGTTGATGTTGATACTATACTTGTGTTTATTTTTAGTATTTACATGGTAAATAACTTGTTAAGTAATTAAACAAGTAGGTGAAATAAACTAGATAATACAGGAAGAATTCCTAACGGGTTAGACTTAGAAATTCCAACATTTACAACAACTCTCTTTTACATATGTTAGTGATTATCTAGAGGGATAACTTAATGACATTGTTGAGGTGGTCACTTGCAATCTTTTTAGTTTAGCTATGGCAACATCACCTACCTTTGATAAAGAATCTTGATGAGTTGTTAAAGCTACACTCTTGTGGGAACTTTTATCCTTTTGATGGACGGGTCTGCCTATCCAATATTACATTTGTAGTTTGCATAGATGCACTTGTTTGTAAAGATCAAGTTTGAATCCTTTGCAATAGTTGGGCTGGTGAATAAGCTACTGAGTCAGATGATTGTTTGTCCTCTGTTTAAGTTCATCAATTTTAGCTTGTCTTTCAGCACGCAACTTATCAAGAGTCTTTTGGTCCTTGTGTTGACCACTACGTGTCAACTTCCCATAGCAGTACACCCCCTTTTCTTCACAAAAGGGATAGCGCTTGATTGATGTGTCCGTGCCATTCGACAGTGATCGTCGACTTTATCATATTATGTTGTAAACCCAGTATGCATGTGTAAATGGTAAATAGTCTTAGCAGAGCTGAGTCATGTATGTAAATTGTCTAGGTGGACCTAAT
Organism: Pinus taeda; assembly: GCA_000404065.3. NCBI lineage: Eukaryota > Viridiplantae > Streptophyta > Pinopsida > Pinales > Pinaceae > Pinus > Pinus taeda. Next base: position 138,513 of record APFE030667390.1, on the reverse strand, counting down.
TTTCTAGTGATAATCTACGTTCCGGAAGGTTTTTTGTCTCACCAATCCATGATCGACAGAGTTTTCCTTCAGCCTAACCCCAAAGCTGGAATGAATTTTGTCATTAGAATCTTAGGAGAATCCTAGTATGTTGATCTGCTAGATTATAGTTGTGTCGCAGAACTGGGTGATCTATGAGGGTCTATGTCAAATGGGTTTTCCCCCTT
>APFE030667390.1:113135-128438 GCA_000404065.3 Pinus taeda | reverse complement strand
CTGTACAAGGGTTTCAAATATCGGTTGTTTTCAGATCTCAAGGGTTTCAATTGTATTTGAGGAGGAAATTTCTCGAGAACTTTTGTGACCTGGGCACACCCCTTGCCGCTTGGCCAACTGCCTGTTCGCTGCTGCAAATAAAACGCTGTCATTCCTTGTTCTCATTCCGCAGCCATTATCCTTCTCCCACGTGCAGCCAAGACACCATACGCCTTTCAGCTCCACGCACCTGCATTCACGTTGCCATCGTTTTCTTCAGCTCTCATTATCCAAACCGCTATAACCTGCAAGGCAATTTTCAGCAACTGCTGCATCGAACCATTCCGCTGTCCTCTGCCCGATCCACGTGTCAAGCTCCATACCTCCCGCGCGCAGTTACTTCACATACCTGCGGAATCAACACGCCCAAGAAATCGTTCGATTTCCTTTGTTCATACATGCGTGGGCTATACTGTTGTATTTTTTTAGTTAACGGGCCAGGTGATATATTTTGCGTTGAAGTGTTGAATCTTTGCTGCGTCTATTTGCCCATCGAGCCTTTAACTTGGAAATGATCTCCATCTGCCGTCAAAGGAACTTGCAAAACGCACTGTAAGGAAACACGATTTATTATTTTTTACGAGCCAGGTGATACGTTTGGTGAGCTGTTGCAGTCGTTCTTGATTCAGCGTAAATGCGATTTGAGACTTTGGCTTTATTACATCTAGGTTATAGTTTAGCGTAAGTCATTTTCTTTGCGTTAAAGCAATCTTGGCTTAATTTTCGATTTCATTTTGTCTCATGAATAGGAGCTAGCGTAGGTTTCTTTTATTTCATTTAAGTTTTATAAAATTTTAAAATAAAAACCTTTCGATTTTTGTTTCTTTGATATATAGGTTTGAAATTTTATTTTAACATCAGGCTTAGACTAATTCGCATAGCCTTTAGGTTGTTTTAAAATTAGATTAAAGTTTAATGGTTAGTTTTTTTATAAGAACTTAGTTTTATTTTTTTTAAATCTTGAATCTTTATGAAAAATATAAAAATCATAAAGAATATAAAATATAAAAAGATATAAAAGTTTCTTTTTTTTAGAGTTTGGATTTTAGATTTAGTTAGTTGTTTGATTTAAATAAAAAAAATAAAAAATAAAAATGTTCCTTTTAGTTTAGAATTTTTGATTTAGTCTTTAATTTTCTTTGAAAAACATAAAAACATATTTTTGAAAGTATTTTGCCAGTTTCAGCCTTGGCTCAGGAATTTGTTATGTTTTATCTATTCTGCTAAGGCTAAAATTTTTACGTGGGAATTAATGTTTATCATGCTTAAATGTTCATTCGAAGATTAACTATATGAATGTAATCTCTAGCTAGCATCTTACGTAAAGCACTTTATCTTTCAAAATTTTAAATTTGCTAGAGTATCTTCAAACCATTAAGCATTTATTGATTATCTCATATCTGGTAAAAGTTAAGCTTTGATGATAAATGATTCCTCTACATGGTTTATATTTATGCAGCATCTGATAATTAATCGTTTAAACATTAGCTCCACAAGGCACTGGTGTATTAATTCAATAAGATCTATCTAGTGCTGGTTTCCTTTTGTGTCTCCCAAACCAACTGATTCACAGTTGGTCATCCATTTTCCTATAGGGTCTACCCCCCTTAGCCGCGGGAGACAGGCTTAAACGGAGAGATCGGGTATCAGGGTGACAACCCCCGGTCTGAGTGTTGTCGTGACAATCTATGCGACAACACCTTGCACTCAGCTATGATATTTATAAAAGAAATTTCACTATATCAATGGCCAAAAAAAAAACATTAAATAACTTCTAACATGTAATCAACTTAATGCTTTTAAAATTGCTTGTTTCATAGTTGCAACTCACAATAGCGTGTTAGCCCATCAAATACTTTTATATAAATAAGCTCCATCAATTGTCCACCAAAAAACTAAATGTAATGGCGGGTAGAGAAGGAAAAAAAGAACAAATATATTAATGCCATTGAATGACTAAAAGAGTTAATGGGAGAAGAAGTGACAAAAAGTGTAGCAAAGGATTGTGTAAGGCATCTCTAACAAAAAGGCCTATAGGCTATGTCCTAATCAAAGAGAAATTTAATGATAACTCATGTCAAAGTCAACAGGCCATTCATAAGTAGAATGAACAAACCAACAAATCTTGAAGAATGTAGTGATCCAGATACTCATGGCACACATTTTGATTATTTGTACACAGATCATAGTTAGGGACAAAAAAAGTTCGGATGATTCAAGTAGATTAGTATGAGTTTGGATCTTGAACGTTGGGAACCCAGCTCAAGCCCATCCTAGCTTATTTTCGGAGTCTCACCCATCCACACATGCCCTCATTTAGACAATTTGGATCACAAACCATTTACAACAGTTAGGAATAAATCAAATTTGGAATAAGTTTGGATGGATTCAAGTAGATTAGTATGAGTTTGGATCTTAAACATTGGGAGCCCACATCAGGCCCTTCCTAGCATATTTTTGGAGTTTGACCCACCCATGCACAAAATTCTTCTTATAGAAATTCCAATTGACGAATACCAAGACCCAACACCAAGACACTAGTTCTCTTTCTGCCCTTTTCTTCTTCTTGACTCCTCTTCTACTTTGACCTTCTTAGCACTGAGATCATCTCCTCAACGAACTGTAGATACACTAGAGATAGCACCGAAACACATCAATGTGATGTCACCAAAATGTGATCACTGTAGCAGCACTGAAACACTGTGATAGATCTCAGAACCACAGCTCCATAGCACCGAACTATAATTTCTATGCCTTAGACCGAACTACGTGCCGCTGTTGTAGTATTGAGACAGAATTTGTATCTTTACTAGTCACTACAACTGTGATCCGAATCAGAGAGATCCAAACTTCTTTTTGTTCCTTGTCACTGCAACTGTGTCCAAACCTAAAGCTCTTCGCTGCTTCTTCATCCCTATCCGAGTTCCTTTGACATACGAACTTACTGACTGTAATCCTATTCGAACTTCAAAGAGATATCTGAATTTCTGACTGGAAATGTGAAGATCATACTTGCATGTATATAGTTGTTCGTCTACATAAATAAGCCGACATGATCTATTGAGGGGATGTGTCTTCAAAATAAGTGAGCCGTAATGAGTTTCTACTTCATCTTGAGGCCGACTAGAAGAGGAGAAAGTTAGAAACATGTGCTTGTCTTGGAGGGCAATTAGACAATCCTATAGACTTAAATACATCTGTAACATGCCCAAGAAGGGCTCTCCATACATGATATTGACTCTTTGACTTTTATGACAAATCCTAAAGGCTCTCAATGTGAGCCATCTAAAAATAAAATCCCTTGCTCATGAAACCCATCAAGCAAGCATAATGATGATTTTTTTTTCTTCTTTATATCATTTAAAAAATCACAATTACATGTCATTATAAAGACCGAACCTAGTTACACTTTTCAACATTGATCAAATCTTACAGTGTTTATATCAGACCTCAGATTGGTATGGCAGTCCTTCCACAAATCACAAGAGATGTCATACAATCCCTATTAGTGAAGTAACCCAACAACGCAAGATATAGCCAATGAAAAGGTATAACTGTAGATTGCTTATTATGTCCCTGTTAGGTGTTTATATCACTGCTGTAGGTGATATATCATGATTCATACCTAAACAATCCTCCAAAATTCACTGCAATCCTTCAAACAAGAGTCGCTGTAAATTAGATTTATTTCTTTATGAATTTTAGAGACTCTAGAAGCCAATTTTTACCACTGCTGTATTAATGATAATGATCAGATTTAAAGATGCATCTATCAGACTTCTAATTTAACATAACAATCCTTCAAAAATTGTAAGGAAGTCCAAGAAATACAAGTCAAATAATGCAAATGATAAAGCTAGTCTATCCTCAAGGCAAAGGGAAGAGATTTATGCGAATTATGATTTTAAGAACACCACTGTAGAGTGAAATCAAACCTCTGGAAACTTATATCCGATCCTAGAAGCAGTATATCAGACCTTCCAGAATCACAAGCAAGTTAGAAGATCAAGGCACAAAAGGCATCACCAAGATGCTAGGAATACTTCCAATAAAAGACTCCAAGCTTATGCGTTAGGAACAATGTAAAGATGCCACTGCACAATCACTGCAAGGAAAGATCAAACTGCTGCAAGCTTGTATCAGAGTTCTGCAATGATAATGTTCATCAATTTTAGCTTGTCTTTCAGCACGCAATTTATGAAGAGTCTTTTGGTCCTTGCGCTCACCTATGATAATTATAAAAGAAATTTCACTATAGTCAATGGGAAAAAAAAAACATTAAATAACTTCTAACATGTAATCAACTTAAGGCTTTTAAAATTGCTTGTTTCATAGCTGCAACTCACAATAGCGTGTTAGCCCATCAGATACTTGTATATAAATAAGCTCCATCAATTGTCCACCAAAAAATTAAATGCAATGGCAGGTAGAGAAGGAAAAAAAGAACAAATATATTAATGTCATTGAATGACTAAAAGAGTTAATGGGAGAAGAAGTGATAGAATGTGTAGCAAGGGATTGTGTAAGGCATCTCTAATCAGAAAGCCTATAGGATATGTCCTAATCAAAGAGGTAAGGCATCTCTAATGAGAAAGCCTATAGGATATGTCCTAATCAAAGAGAAACTTAATGATAACTCATGTCAAAGTCCTCAACAGGTCATTCATAAGTAGATTGACCCAAGCCAACTAATCTTGAAGAATGTAGTGATCCAGACACTCATGGCACACATTTGGATAATTTGTACACAGATCATTCACAACAGTTGAGGACAAAACAGGTTCGGATGATTCAAGTAGATTGGTATGAGTTTGGATCTTGAACGTTGGGATCCCAGCTCAAGCCCTTCCTAGCTTATTTTTGGAGTCTGACCCATCCACGCATGCCATCATTTAGATAATTTGGATCACAGACCATTTACAACAGTTAGGGGTAAATCAAACTTCAAACAGGTTTGGATGGATTCAAGCAGATTAGTATGAGTTTGGATCTTAAACATTGGGAGCCCACCTCAGGCCCTTCTAGCATATTTTTAGAGTTTGACCCACCGATGCACAAAATTCTTTTTATAGAAATTCCAATTGACTAATACCAAGACCAAGACCCTTGTCCTATTATCCACTCCAAGACCAAGACACTAGTTCTCTTTCTTCTCTTTTCTTCTTCTTGACTCCTCTTCTACTTTGACCTTCTTAGCACTGAGATTATCTCCTCAACAAACTGTAGATACACTAGACATAGCACCCAAACATATCAATGTGATGTCACCAAAATGTGATCACTGTAGCAGCACCAAAACACTGTGATAGATCTCAGAACTCTAGCTCCTTCATAGCACTGAACTATAATCTCTATGCCTTAGACCGAACTGTGTGCTTCTGCTGTAGACTATAGTATTGAGACCGAACTTGTATCTTTACTAGTCACTGTAACTGTGATCCAAATCAGAGAGATCCAAACATATTTCTGTTCCTTGTCACTGCAACTGTGTCCAGCCCTAAAGCTCTTCACTGCTCCTTCATCCCTATCCGAGTTCCTTTGACATCCGAACTTCAGAAGTATCTGAACTTACTGACTATAATCCTATCCGAACTTCAGAGAGATATCCAAATTTCTGACTGTGGAAATGTGAAGATCATACTTGCATATATATAGTTGTTCATCTACATAAATAAGCCAACATGATCTATTGAGGGGATGTGTCTTCAAAATAAGTTATCCGACATGAGTTTCTACTTCATCTTGAGGCCGACTAAAAGAGAAGAAACATGTGCTTGTCTTGGAGGGCAATTAGACAATCCTATAGACTTAAATACATTTGTAACATGCCCAAGAAGGGCTCTCCCTTACAGTGTTTATATCAATGATGCGAACATCAGCATCGGGATAAAATCGGCAAGGCTCCAGAAAACCAAAAATCGTAAAAATCGGGAAAATATCAGTAAACATCAGCAAAATTAAGATACCATAAAAATATTTTTAAAAATCGGCAAACATCGGCTAGGCCAAAATATCGTGATTTCAAGATAAAATCGGGATGTTATCGAGATGTTTGCAACACTGGTTTATATCAGACCTTACAGTGTTTATATCAGACCTCAGATTGGTATGGAAGTCCTTCCACAAATCACAAGAGATGTCATACAATCCCTATTAGTGAAGTAACCCAACAATGCAAGATATATGCCAATGAGAAGGTATGACTGTAGATTGCTTATTATGTCCCTGTTAGGTGTTTATAACTTTATATCACTGCTGTAGGTGATATATCAGACCTAAACAATCCTCCAAAATTCACTGCAATCCTTCAAACAAGAGTCCCTGTGAATTAGATTTATTTCTTTATGAATTTTAGAGAATCTAGAATCCAATTTTTACAACTGCTATATTAATGATCAGATTTAATGATGCATATAGCAGACTTCTAATTTAACATAAAAGTCCTTCAAAAATTGTAAGGAAAGCCAAGCAATGCAAGCCCAATAATGCAAATGATAAATCTAGGCTATCTTCAAGGCAAAGGGAAGATATTTATGCGAATTATGATTTTAAGAACACCACTGAAGAGTGAAATCAAACCTCTGCAAACTTATATCAGATCCTAGAAGCAGTATATCAGACCTCCCAGAATCACAAGCAAGTTAGAAAATCAAGGCACAAAAGGCATCGCCAAGATGCTAGGAATACTGCCAATCAAAAAATCCAAGCTTATGCACTAGAAACAATATAAAGATGCCACTGCACAATCACTGCAAGGAAAGATCAAAATGCTGCAAACTTGTATCAGAGTTCTGCAATGATAATGTTAGTCTTTCAGTAGACTCAATCAGTCATCAAATTACGTAAGGTGACAACCAAGCATTTGTGATAACTCTTGGTGTTATTTAGGATCTCTTTAGAATGATTATGATGTAATTATACCACTATATGATCAACTTCAGATCTGATCTAGGATTATGACAGTCATACAGTGAGTTGTTTTAGCTGCAAAAAAGAGAAATCAATTAGCAATAGATGATTGGGGAAGAGAACCAAACCCTCAAGGCCCTATAACAACGTTTGGCCTAAATCCTTCAAACCTCTTCCTTTTCACTAGAAAATATTGCCAAAAACCCTCAGAGAAATTTCGTTTAGGCCTGCAAAAACAAAGTTGGATCAAAGTATAACAATTATAGCAATGATAACCTCCTCAAAATATCTGCGGCTAAGCATAATAAGGCAAAAGAGGGCAGTGGCTAGGCTAATTTAGCCTCTTTATGGATGCGGCTGCCCAATTAGGCCAGATCTAGCCTTCAGGCAAATACATCCCTCTAGAAATGAGCCAAAAATGGCTAACGTCCTTCAGAAAATTCAGCCTCAAACCCTAGAAGTCTAGGGTTTCTGACGTCGCCCATGCCAGTTTCTTCCATGATCCTTGAAATATTTCACCTATACAAATGAAGAGAAAATTTTCCAAAACCCCAATATATACAAGAACAATAATAAATGAAGCCCAAGTCAAAGGCCCCACTAGTGAATGGTCATGAGTCCAAATGGTAGGCAGGCTAGGTTTTTATGTTATGCTTAACTATTATAAAACCAAAGTATAATAAATAATATAATAACCACCAAAAAAATTGCTTGAGAAGCAACACAGGCACTGAATCCAAGAGTGGAAGAGGAAAGCAAGTCTTTGGGAAGGTAAGATAGGGAGTCATTCGATCTACCTTGGAGGAGGAGCATTGCCCACTAAAAAGGAGGGCCCTCAGCTTTAGGGACGTTGGGACCACTTGGCATGCCTTAAGAGGACAAGTGCTTGACTTGAGGATGATAGGGTTGAGGGTGCATTGCTTAGAGTTGTATGTAGACCTGGAACACATATGTTGACAAGGAGCACTGGAGGAATGAATCCTTGTATTGGAGAGCAAGAAGCCTTGAAATGAGGATCACTCGACACTTGGAGCCTATGCTTGAGGGTACACCACATGAGGAGCCTTAACTTCACACATGTACAGCTTGAAGAGAGAGTGCTTCACTTGGAAACCTTATCTTTAGGAAAAGATTAGGTTGCTTATGTACCTGCTACCCACCACCAGTGGGTGACCCCATAGGATATTTTTCTCCTAGATTTGTCTTCAACGGGCAGTCAACAACCCTTTGCCAGCCACCTTATAGCTTTTACATGCTACTTCTCTCTGCCACTTTAGCTAGCCATTGTGTACCCTCGCTCATTTGTTAGGATCATATGTTTGAAGGTGGGCCATCCAATCTCAAAGTTATGATTTTTCATTATGTAATTGGGTGTTTATGCTTGTTTTTCTTGGGCACATTTGGGAAGATATAAACTTTAGTTGTAGTATTCATGTAGTAAGCATGCAAGAGTTCATTACATATTTGTATCTTGAAGATGGACTTGTCTTACACAAGGAAGAAAGGCATTACAATTTATGTGAGGCAAAACCTAAAGGAAATTTGAAGGACCGAGGGTTTGTGGAAAAGAAATTGTAGAAAGACCTAGAACGTTTTGCATGGAGAGCTTGTGTGAGGATAGCTTGACGAAATATCAAAGGTGAAAGCTTGTGTGAGGCAAGATTGGTGAAAGAACAAGGATGAACATGTTAGTATTGATGCTAGCTTGTTGTGGAGTCTTTGGTGTGACTAGATAACTTGGTGAGATGTCTAGCTAGGCATTTGTATTGCTGGTTAGGGTTTGCTATTAATGGTGGATGCCCTAGCTAGGGTTTGGAGGAACTTGAGAGTCCTAGCTTGTGATAAGTTGTCCATATGTGTACATCAAACATAATTCTTATGCACACTTTGCTGCCTAGACTCCAAACATTGTGTACTTGTAGATCTGATTTTCAGCAAATTTCCCATGGTGAACAAATATTTTCTAATGCTGCTTGGCATATTGAGTTATCATAAACAATTAACATATTTTGTTGAGTGATTAAACAAGTATATGGAAGCATAGACGGAAAAATTGTCTGTAACAAACCTGTTAGTAAGTTATTTTCAGATCTGTTATATCTTGAGGAATGTGCCCTAAGGGATGGAAACATAACTCCCTTGAAGTTTGTACAGTGTTTATTTTCTTGCGCTTCATTGTGTATTTGGTTGGACATAAATGAAATATATATAATGCTATATTCTATGTTTCAGAAATTCAGACTCAACACTAAGGCTGAAACTTCACAGGAAATTGATCTAGGAAACCTCAAGGTTGACTCTTGACGTGAAATTTTTGAATTTGCATTGATCAAGATTTCTCAAAATTTTCACAATAAATCACAATTCATGACTCATGACTCATCAATATAATTAGCGTATGTTGAATCCTCCAGAATGCCCTCTAGATAAAAGTTTGCACTGGATGTGCTCCCCTCTTGAGGGGTGCCCCTCAAGGTCCAACACTTGATTCAACCACCTCCAATGGATTATATGACCCCAAGTCTATCTAACAGACATCATCTTCTAGGATTTAGAAGGTTTATCAGTCCATCTAATCTTACATCACCAGATAAATGAGTGTAGGGTTTACAAGGCTTTGCTTTGCATATATGTTGAAAGCCAAAAATATATCCACATTCTCTCTATCTGAGGTCTGATGGAATTGATTCAACCAGAAAACCTCCTGGAATGGGGTTATTCATTTAACTTGTAACATTGAAATATAGTTTAAATAAAGTAATGATAAATATATCCATCAACTTTAGGAATTAACATCCAAGGTTCTCCTCTTCTAAACCTATAAAGAGCTTATTGTTTTATTATTCTATTTTTTCCTTCCTTTTTTTATTTTTTTAATTACGTTGATATATCAGCTGAACAGACTCAACCAAGTCATATTTTTCTAACTCATCCATGTGAAAGTGACTTGGCTGAATCAAATGTTGACTCAAGCTCTGGAGCAGTTGGCGTCTGAGTTGGACTGGTTTTGGCCAAAACAACCATCTGAATCTGGCAAGCTAAGTTGATTCATCCGAGTCTAATAATATGGCTTTCACCATCCTTGTATATTTTAGCAACACAATCATAGCAATAGCAAGGGAAAGAAGTTCCATCCATAGGACTATGGCCACCTCAATGTCAGACCTATCACCCACAAGCAAGTTATAAATGACATTCTTTCCCTCACAAATGGATTTCCTAAAGAAGATGAAAAAAAATTCTATAATCTTCCCTCAAACTCTCAGCTTGTGTAGAAAATGTAGGGATCCTTGGTGCTCATTCTGATTGATTATACTATATCTCTCCATCAGAATTTTCTATGTTCCATGATGCCAATACAGTATTTACACTGGCCGTGCAGCAAGAAAGGCTAAGGTGAGAAACAGATGCATCATTCACAATCGAAGGAATGGAGGAGGGAAATCCAGCCTCTAACAAGATGGTTAGTGATCTTTCACTAAGCTTTGAGTGCTTTAAAACAGCATCTGATTATCAATGCTATTGGCACCTAGCTGCAATTTCTTCAGCTTCAGATCTGTACCATAAAGAAGTCAACACCCAAACAACTGAATAGCCTAGAGGTCGTAGATATGAGGTAAGTTGGTAACTGTGTGTTTTTATTTCCTCATCTATTCCTTGTGTTCTAAACAGGAAATAATCCCAGTAAAACATGCTGCTTTTATACAGCAAAAAATGTACATATCACATGTCTATCTAGAGTTTATATTTTGCTAGCTTGTTTATGGGGTTCTTAGTATTTACCTAGTATATAGATTTAAATAATTTTTCCTTTTGCTGACCTCAATATAAGTATTGAAGATAGCTGAGTAAGTAGTGAATAATTTTCCCACTATCAAGAGTGGATTGTCAAGGTATGTTAAAGTTAAAAGCTGCTTATTTATATTACAATGATCTAGTTTACTTAAAAGGGAAAAACAACCAAAAAATGTAACACCATAATACCTCCTCCATTTGTTAGGTCTGCTGTAAGGTTTGAAAGACTAAAATTCTGAGGCAGCTTTCCAAGTGATCTAAGTGAGTCCCTTAGGCTGCTTCCTCCAACGTCTGGGACAACCTGTAATGTGCCAACTCCATTTGGACCTGCTGTGTCACCAGATAAGAATGCCACATCAAGGGGCATAAGGTTTGTACCGATGCCTGAAATATCAGTCGAATTGAAGGGGAAATGACTACTTGACGTGGCTGAAGCTGGACTTAATGACATGTCAGTCATAGATAATACACCACTGCAAGGTGTTTGCATAGCAGAACCTACTTCCGCAGAACTGTCTGTAATATTACTGTGTCAGCAACCACTATATCAAGACCACTTATTCAGCTCTAAAATGGCCTCCCTATGAATTAAAACCTCTAAAAGAGCATTAATATTTCAATTTGAGAAACAAAAGGAAAAAAATAAGTCTTACTCTGTTGCAGAGCCCCTCCGAATTGACTGAAAATTTCCCTGAGCAGGAATTCCATTCAATACAACTGGACTAGATAGTCCACATTACATGGAAACTAGATGGGGATGTCCAGTTGCTGGAAGAAGGGATTGTGGCAAGACAGGGTACCCCATGCGTAGATGCTGGACTGCACTGCAAATAGGGTGAAAATGAGTAATGACAATTCCAACAATCAGATGCCAATAAAAGGGGCAACAAAGCAACGAGATAGAAGAGGTCAAGAAAATTTACCAGGTGAAGGGTGCATGCCATTTTGCATAGGAACCAAAGGACCAGTTGGTGGTGCCTGTAGTCTCATAAGCTGATACTGTTGTTCTAGCAAACGATTGAATAATATGATCTGTTGCTTTAACTTCAACCTTCTGTAATAAGCATTAAAGAAGTCACGGTTCTGTTCTTCTAACTTCTGCCACACTGCAATTTCATCTTTATCATACATCTTAGTCACATAATTGTCCCGATAATATCCCATTACACTTTTGGCCATGCTTCAAGACAACATTAGTTATTCAGTCAGAATGCAAACATTAGGCACCAAACAAAGTGAAAGTAAAAATTATTGAAATTTCCTTGTCAAACTCACGGTAAACTTTGCTTTAGACTGGTGTTATGCTGCACACTTTCTGGTGTATCATCTTCAGACTGGTGTGTAACATCCAAGGTTCTCCCTCTTTTATATCTATAGAGAGCTTATTGTTTTACTATTCTAATTTTTTCTTCCTTTTCTTTTTATTTTTTTAATTACGCTGATGCATCAGCTGAACAGACTCGACCAAGTCAGATTTTGTCTAACTCATCCATGTGAAGGTGACTCGGCTGAATCAGATGCTGACTCAAGCTCTGGAGCAGTAAGCATCTGAGTTGGACTAGTTTTGGGCTGTTAGCTTCAGTCGTATTAAGCACTTTTCTAATTTTTTAGCTCAATCTAATTTCAGTTAGGCGCATGCACTCTAGTAAATACGGTGCACGCTCTTGCATGCATCAAATCATCTTCAATTGAGGCATTGTTGTGCATGTGTCTAGGTTTATTGTACCTACTCTTCTCCTCAATCTATGAAGGAAAAGGAAAAGGTATAGATTTATTCATTGACTGTTCAGTTCAGCAGCTAGCAGTGAGTTGCTTTTCTATAGCAGATATTCATTTTCAGAAGTAATGAAAAGCAATGATAGGTTTTTCCAGTCAGTTTACTATGTTTCCATTATATATTTATGTGTTTATAACTTTATAGATTCTAGCAATTATTACAGGGTGCATTTTCTAGTAGCTTTAAGATTTTACCGTTTAGTTTCATGTAGGAATTCTTAGAGTGCAGAATCTGTTTCCCATGGTTTGGAAAATCAAAATGGTATCAGAGCACAGTTTCTGAAATCTCCCAGATTCCAGGTATGGAGAGGCAAGTTGTCTAGATAGAGAGTTGTCAGAGGGTTTAGTGTGCAGTATGTCCAAGCTTCAATGACTGAAAGATATGTGCCAATGTTCAGTTGTCAGAGGGTTTCAGTGTGCAATATGTCCAAGCTTCAATGACTGAAAAATCTGTGCCAATGTTCAGCATATGCGACTGAGAATACTTTTGGGGTGTGAAACCCTAGTTGACCCAGTTAGCCAAGAATGAAGTTTGTTCAATGGAGCTGCAGTAATGGACATTCCCTGTATGTAAGAGAGTCACTTGTTGGAGGCAGTGTCCAACTTTAAGAACCTCCAAAAACAGAATATTTATGGTATCATATGAAGAAGGAAGTTGCGATAAGGAAGTTGCATCGCTTATAGATTGCAAATATTTGGCAAGATAACAAGAAGATAGTAGGTATGAAGCAAAACCTGATGGATTCAATTAAGGATCCCCTAATTCATCATATCGTTGGGACAAAGACTGCCAAAGGTATGTAAGATGCCTTAGGAACCCTGTATCAAAGTGTGAACGTATCCAAGAAGATGCTCTTAAGGAACAAGCCCACCACTGCTTGCATGGGAAAAACAGATATAGTAGCAAGCTATCTCATGAAAGTTGAAACACTGAGAGATCATATTGTTGCAGTGTGGCACACAGTTGAGGATGATTAGCTAGTTCACATTTCTCAACCAGTTACAAGGACGATGATGATGTACCATCTAATACCCCAGTTTTGATCCCTGGATTAGCAATGCATATAATGAAAGGCTGAGTGTTAAACGATGTAATAACTATCACACACTGAGGGTTAATAATAATAAAAATACAACATGGGCTGCAAATGGAGGACAAAATATAGGGGGCTACCATTCCACAAGAGAGGAAAGAAAGGGGGCTTAGGGGGCTCAAAGGGGGGCAAAGAGAAATAATAATATTTTATTCTAAGCCTGAGACACCTACCTCGTATTATCCTGAATCATATTAACCTTAGAGTTGGTGGGGAAGTGAGATATGTGAGCTTCTTGGCAAGACATATGGTGAGTTGTGACCATGCAAATATAATCCAAGACTTGTGGTTTTTGTGGGGGAGTTTCTAATCATTCTTCCCTGAGGTTGCCTTATAGAAAGTCTTGATGGCCTCTTAGGCCATGTCTATGCCCTCATAAATGTATCCATTGGAGGTTTGTCTCCATCCATGATCCTCAACAATTTCACAAGGGGCTCGGGCGTGCTAACAAGCTTGCTGATTTTATAAATTATCTTTACAGGGAGACACTTCCACAACAATTGCATCCAGTTTTGTGTTCTCTTCCAAAATAGCCATCCATCTCAATGCTTGATACTCATTTAGAAGGCTGAGGGAGAAAAAGTATGAGACAAAGCATGTCACAATGGAGCAACTGAGCTCGCCCTCTATGAACTCTCTCATAAGGTTCAACACCCAAGCATGATTATAAATGCACTTGGTTGTTCATTTGCACTTGCGAACAATATCTTGCACCCACTCAAACTTTCACATATCCTCCAAAAATGCAAGGGGAAGAATAGTACGGTATTTTGGACACAGTAATTTTCCATCTGCCACAAAATTTGCAGAATTGTCCATGATTACTTGGACAGCATTTTTAACCCCAACTTCTTCTACAATATCCATCAACAATGAATATATCATATTTCCGTCCTTTTCATGTGACAATACATCAATAGGTTTCAAGGGCGTGGTTATTTTAGGGAGAGCCACAATAATATTGATGATTGTTCTATTCCTATGATTTGTCGACCCATCTAACAACATTGAGGAGTTTCAAAGGAGTGTGGCAAGTCTTAGGCAATTTCAAAGGAGTTTCACGAGCCCTGAGGAGTTTCATAGGAGTCTAGGGGAGTGGAGAGTATATTGTATTACAAAAGAGTCTATGTGAGTAACTATTTTCAACAGTGACTCAATGAGACTTTGTTGATGATTGTAGTAGTTGACAGGTACTTCTTCATTGGCTAGACGTCAAGCATGCAAACGGTCATCAAAGTCTCCTTAGGATACTTGCTCAATTTATTGAGTAAATTGCTTTTTTGATTTAGCTTAAGTTTAACTTAAGAAAAGCACATAATTGGAATCTAAGTTGGTGTTGGAATTTCTAACCTGTTAGAAACCCTTCATGTACTTTCTGATTGTTATGGAACCAACTCACAAAAAGATAGATGAACGCCCTAAAAATAAGCCTCTTCGAGGAAGCAACCTCCTTTACATTACACAAATGAACAATTCTTCGATGATACAAATGACAAGACCTCCTTTCTATATATAGGAACCTAAGGGGTCATAATATAATAAGAGCCGACATAACAATAATAATGTAAGGGCACAATAATAACAATAGTGGGCTTCTATGGGGCACAATAACAACAATATGGGGACTACATGGGCAAAAAAATATAATAAGGGGGTTGTACTAATAACAATAAGGGGTTACACTAGTAGT